>DWPT01003919.1:0-13811 GCA_018251895.1 Agathymus mariae mariae
GAGGCTAAAATCGCTAAATTCTGTAGTGATTCTTTCTGAAATTATTATTTTTTTCAATATATAAAAAAATATTATTAAGTGATAAGTGTGGTATTACAAGATGTTATTTTATAATGGAATGAGCAGTTTACTTGATTACAAGGGCTTTATCCTGCCAAGACATTACAAAGTAGCTTCTGCCCACTGATCTCAGCAAGGCCTAATCTGGCAAACATCAAGGCAAACACTGCAATGATGAACATTGTAACCGGTACTAGAAGCACATCGCAAAAACACGGTTGGATTATTATAATCCTCTGAGGAGTTGCATTTTTGTTTCCAAGACCTACCAGACCCTAATTTCGTCAATGATGGACTAGATTTTCAATGTTAATATTACCATGGCAAGTATCTTTAAATACAGCTGAAATATTGCTATAGGTTCAGAAGTTCCATACTTTATCCTGAGAGCTTTTCATCAGATTCTTATCATATTTTACAAAGGACAACTCACAAATTTTTCAAATCGGTTAAAACGCAATTTTAATGTTACAGACAACACCTTTAATATGGCTCGATTATTTCCATATGTTGAGGAATTCCACTCTTTATTTTCTAAACCCATCATCAAACTCTTACCATACTCATCAAAAACAAACTACGAGCCATCTCCTATACTCCTTAATATAATCATCAAAGTCGATTCTGTAACTATGAAGTCATAGCCGGTACATTAACGAACATAATACCTCCTTCGTTTTTGAACTACATTGATAAAATATTAATTTTCATATAAAATAAAGATGTATCATAAAAAACAATACCTATCAGAATATCCTAAATCATAACTAAATACCCCTGGAATCGTAACAGTCTAGGCCGAGGCGCTAGTCTGAGTTGCTCTTGACCAGTTTCATATTAGTGAGAATACCGTACAATAAACCAAACAATTCATCAACAAAGCAAACCACGAACGGACAGTAAACAAATTACAATGTATGATCAAAAAGCAATTCCGGTTTATGAACGTACTTTAGCACAATATCTAATGAATGCTGATACTGAAATGCTGAATTTATGAATCTCTTATTCAACCCAGTGAGCACAGCGTTACGTCATTAAAGCCAGAAATTAGGTCGAGGAAGGAAAAACGTACTATAGCTCAAAAGCTCTTTTGATAGGTTTTGTTTAGATAAGGTTTTTGTTATACAGTATTGTTCTGAGGGATTAACAAATGATGTTCTGTTGGTTAGCCGCTGCTTGATTTTTAGTAAGCTGACATTTAATAAATTATAATAGGGATTGGTTTTTCTTTCCAAGGTTCTAAGCTAGAAATTACCCACGTAGAATCTGAATATGTTGAGTGGTTTCCGAATCCTACGTGTATAGACAGACAGCTACAAAGACAGATTTAAAGATGATAGGTAAAAGAGGAAACTATAAACAGCTATGTAGAGTTCATGTAACTGGTTTTTGAGCACATAAGCAATTCTCTGCAACGCATAGCCCATTTGACGATCCCATAGCCCAGTTGGTAGTGACCCTGCCTGCCGAGCGAGGGGTCTCAAGTTCGATTCCCGGCCGGGGCAGACATTAATGTGAGAGATAAATATTTGTTCTCGGGTAATGGGTGTTTGCTATGTCCTATGTTGGTATGTCCATGTCACCCGCAACAAAGGGGATCCCAGTGCGGGGCGTGAGTGTATAAACGTCAAATAGATTTTTCCTTGTAACAATTATAAAATATATTATTAATTATTAAAAAGATCTGAATAAAGAGAAAGAAATTAACACGGGTTACCTTCAACCACGCCACGCCAGTGAGTAAGGTCCTACTTGTTTGTCAAGTCAAGAAGCAAAAGTTTTTTAGCTGCCCATAGTCCTCGGTACTGATTAACGAATCATCTAATCCAATCATTGGCTTAACATGACTTCCAAGGCACGGGATATGGAAATGCGCCACGTGTGGTTTTCCTTTCAACTGCCGCCCCGTCGATTTTGCTGTTTGTAATTGTTGATTAACTTGAAATAACAATTATAGAATTACAGTTGTAACTAAGAAATCACAGATATATATAACAAATAAACGCATAGATGGTTACAATTAATTTAAATATACATTTTTACAACCAAATTCATTCATTTTCTTCAAAAACGCTTCTAAAACCGCGCTAAACCTACACGATAAAATCCAAATTCATTTTGACTAAAATTAGAACACTGTTAAATCTGAAACGCGCACTCACATCGTCGCGAAACCAGCCCCGTCAGTCTAATCAATTAAACCCCTCTAACTGCGTACGTTGATTACATTCAGCAAATTACTGTAGTCTGACTCGTTCTTCGTACAATTCCATCCGCAAACCACTGACATATCATTAATTCAAGATTTCTATCTGTTGGGTACCATTTCATATGATCATTTTTTTATTTTAAAATATACTTTATGGTTCTCGCGTTACAGTTCAATTTTGAATGACAATTAAATCGTCATTGCGTACTTAACTTGATGGATACAGTCATGTTGAAAAAGAAAAGGGTTTATAATCGTCTCGCAAAAGATGTGGCGGATTAATTAACAGACCTGGCGTTTAATGTATGTTGTGTGTATCTTGAGCAACATAACTTTGAAGCTTAATTTGAAAGGCCTAAGAATAACATACCTATATATTTTATTATTATAAACATGATTGCGGTTCACTATGCTGTATAACCATTGTTTTATTTCTGACAGGTTTAAGATATGCTATTTATTTTCTTAAGTTGTTTTTGCGAAAATTTTAGTTGCGCTTACTTTAATCGAAAACACCTGATTGAAGTATGAAAGTTTAAAAGATGTGTATCTGTGATTTAAAAATTCTTGAAAATATATAATTCATAAAATTATAATAAAATCATAGTTTAATTAACTTTCTTGAAAAAAACTTAAAAATGGTTCGTTAAATTTGACAGAGGTCATACGAGGTAATTAGGATACAAATGACCTCCCCTGTACGCTAACCTACACCCTAACTCACACACATATATATGCGTAATAAATCAATACGCATACCGATTCTCTCTAATTCATGACATTTTCGTTACAATAGTATGAAACTTGTAATGAAGTGATTGTTACAATCCTCTTCTCTCTCAGATATTGATCGCTCTCCTAGATATCGATCAATCAATGAACATCAATCAATAAATCTAATAATTGATTGCGAACCTGTAAATGGAGAAGCTTAAGTTTTGGGACAAATTATTACCGCGCATTTTTCAAAATATGTGTTTGTACATTACATAACTGTATAAAACATTACCTAGAATCAACGGTTGTAAGTGTTAAGACACGCAGCGTGTCCTATCCAAATAGTAGCTTACCAGCAAAACATATGTATTTACACTAATCAAGAGCTGACCTTGAATATAAAGGTTAAAAAAGTGTAGTTTCGTACATTAAACAACATTGTTTATCCGTTATTTAGGTACAAATGTAATTTTATTTAATTTCCGTAGCAAAATGTTTCTTTTAATATAACCAAATATAAATTATCACCAGTAACCCAGGGTTGGAATCGGGAAACATTATTTTTACATTTAAAAATTGTAATCACACTCCGAATAGTTGTTGCTTATTTTCGTTTTAAATTTAATTTACAACATTTTTCATCGGACGTATTAAGGAAATCCTTTCTGAATTTTTTGAAATGTCACGTTCACATAGGCATACAGATGAACGTAAACATAGTTGTAGAAAGTATAATAATTAACTATACAAATAAAATTACAGATTATGAAATTTTTAATATGTATTCGTGATTTATTACCATAGCCATTAAATATTGAGTTAACGGCCGAGTTCAGCAATGTCGAATGTTTGGAAAAAATTTGATGCTTTAGTCCTACGAATAAAATTAATCGTGGGTGATCGGCCGCGTTCAGAAATGTGGGGCACGGAAACGACAGAAACGGGGGATGATTGATCATTAATGACGAGAAATATATATTATACTATCTAGAGTCCTACAGCTAATTCTAATCAATTATGTTGAATAACTATTTAAATGTACCACCCAGGTTATGAGATAATTAGCTGTTAACCAGTGATTGCCTGCTGGTATGAGCGTTGGTTTCCAGGACTCGAAGTCTTAGGTATGAATTGTACATATACCAATAACTTTTTAAGTGATCTGCAAATCAATTTATTGTTACTTGTTTCGCTTAAGGAAAATGAGATTTATCAAACGTCCCTGTGAGTTTCCCATAATGTTCGCAAGTTTGTGAAGTTTGGCAATCGGAGCTAAGTTGGAATGCCCTTTGGCCTGTACTATTTATATTATGGGAGGAGGCACGATCCCATTACCTGTAAAGTATTGGGTTGTAACATCGAGTCCTCAAACTTTAGTAGCGTAGCGGTTGCCTGAATCTATACACCTATAATTTTAAAATTATGTGCGTGTTTCAAGTTAAATTATTTGCTTCAGTGAACGAAAATTACGTGAATAAATGAATGAAAAATAATCTGCATGTCTAAGAGTATGTAAATAATTATATCTAAACTGCGTGAATTCTGTCAATCTGTACTTTCTTGACTATTTTAGACTATGGCCTTAATCGCTCTCATTTTCAGAAAATACTCAAGCCCAGGAGAGTGGTAGATAAGTTCGGATTGCAATGATGAAGCTTTATCAACAGAGTTCAACCGCTGGTTAACACCTCCGTCGCAGGACTATGTGTCCTACATTCAATCCCGTCCGTGCTGCAACTAATCTCAACGCAAAATATTGACTTTAATCTCAGTAAATAACAAGCCACGTAAATAAATAACCCGTCGGGTAAACAGGTAAAGGTCGTTTGTTTATTGTTATCGCAAGCGGCCTGTTAACTAGAGGCACACCGGCACACGGCGCATGTTGTTGTTTACTATAGCCCGATGCGGGTTGTTTGCTTAGTAATAGTTGATTTAATCCTGTTCACGAAAGATCCTCAGTTCGAATCTCGGAATTTGTTCATTAGTGATTTATTAAAAGTACATTATTGTTTCTTTAAATATAAAAAAATATTATTATTTTTTGTTTTATAACCACTATTAAACTATTATTAGGGGTCTTTAGTAACACAATAAAACACAATACACAATCTCAGAATTGGCCTTACCGATTTCGTTCTGGTTTCACTAATGTATTGCAGTAAGCTGCACTTAATACTTATGTTTGTTACGTTGCAGTCGGTCCATATATATAAAAAAATGAATCAATATTGTAACTTGTAATTCATAGAACGAGAAAAACCCAGTAATAAAACAATGCAGGTGCTATTTCTAAGCGTAAGGTGTAGTTTTTCCCAAGCGAAGCAAGGGCTGTTCGCTAGTATCTACTAAGATTAATTGAAGTTGGAATAGTCCAGTGGAAGGTAGATAAAATGATTCACACAAAAGTTTGAAATATAATTCTGTTGTGTAATATGGTCGATATGATAATAATTTATGATTTGAAACTTATATCATTTTAAATATTATTAATACTATAACCGGTACTTATGAGTATGAGGTAAAATGTAATTATAATTGTCCACGAGTGGAAAAAATATACATACAGTTACGTTTTTGGCCGTATTTGGCCTAGAATACTCCCCCCAATCCCTCGTTAGCAGAACACGGTGTCGTAAGAGGCGACAGAAGTCAGCCTGCTTGGTGGTAGAGCTCCGCGGAAAGTTTATATTATTATTAACTCATTAATATTAGTATTGGTCTTATTATCCTTTCGAAGCCTGCCCGGTTAGCTACCACCCTCCTGCTTGAGTCAGCCACCAAGCGACTTGTATTCCGGCTGGAGGCTCGAGAACCAGTACCTTCTTTACCTTCTTCTCATTTTTTGACCAATTACGTATTAGTGATACCTGTAGTCTTGCTGATGTCCATGGGCCACAACGACCACTTACTATGAGATAACTCGTCTACTCGTTTTTTGGCTTATTATATTTAAAAAAAACACATATGTAAGTTAGTATGACATTAGATTCTGAAAAGAATTTCTCCATGCCCCGTATTCCAACGTGACCACAGTCCATGTAATTAGATCAAAATATCGGTAAAAATCACAAATCGCTTGAGTAAATGTTACACTTTAAATACATACTGTCCAATGTAAGTTGACCGGCTCTAGCAAACACTAATTATATGTTCACTTCCATATACAGAACCAGGAGCCATTGACACGTTAACTGAATTATAAATCAGTGACACATTAAGGCATTCTGAACCGTCAGCTGTTCTACCGCTAATCAGTATAAATCCGCCTAATGCGATCTGATTAGCTAAGCCACGTCCTATAGCCATGACAGAGCCGGACTCAGTACTCAAGCCACAAATAGAGTAACTGAATGCAGACGAGACATGGCTAGTAATGTGGCTAGAAGACTCTGTGGGTCGCGAGTTTGATTGGGGCATGTTTGACTCCAGGCCGAGGCAAATAAACACATGGTCTTGATTGTTTGTTTCTTCGTTTGTTTGTACTCCGGTGTGAATGTGTGAGTTTTTATTTACATTGTTATGACAGTTTATACTCATTTACAAACTTCAACCATAAACAAAAAAAAGACTGAATCAAGACTGCAATTAAAATCAATCGAGTTTTTATCAAAATATAAACTATACCGAAAATAAATGAGCGAACCACTATAAATTCATAGAATCCAGATACCTATTTATGCTTCCAGTCAGATGATATTTTAATAATTCTCACAATAAAACCGTAAAAACTAATACGAGAACTGCAAAATATCGAAATTTGACCTGTCAAAATAATGAAGTGTGATAGATAACACAAATCGTTCTAGTGTGTTAAATCGTGCGTGGATGTTAGTGGCAAAAAAAATTCAAGGGTCAATAGTCTTGTATGATGTCATCATAAGAATGAAAGATCGGGTTATAGAATACTCGGTTTTTGATATTACTAAAAGTTTAAGTAAATAAAACTAATCTATTTAACTTTCTTAGCCTATTTGTGAATGTAATGTACCTTTATTGCCTTTATTAATGCAGACCAAGGAGGTAGATGAATCCGATCCGTAACTGAACCTCCAAATTTATTTATTCAGTCTTTATTGAATCCAGAGTACACAAAAAGTAGAATTTCTAATGACATCGAAATTTTGCAGAGAACAATTAAAAGCGACAGAAAGTTGGGAGCTTTTTGTGATGAAGAAGTCAAGGAAAACCTAACAAGTAAAGAAACAATAATGTAAATGAATATAGTAATTAAACAAGAAAATAGGAAAAAGAGAAGTTATTTTGTTTCAAAATTGGTACATTAATAACTTTTTATACGACAGTTATTGAAAAACCATGCATACATTCCATCAGTAAAGGAAAGTTTGTTACACAAATTTTTGTTGACTTTGGGAAATAGTTGCAAAGCTGAGCGGCTTGGAGCGTGAAAGAATGTGAAATAAAATATACGCGGTGACGAGGAAAGGTCAAGTATATTCTAATGTTTCTACTAGTAGCATTTTCAAGCATTATATTTAATACAATAAAGTAGAAACTGCCGTGAAATAACAATGGTGAGAGCTTATTATTTGGTCAGTATGATAGCTAAATCAACTTTATATTGTTCGGTAAATACAGCACATTAGGTCTGGAGGGAAAGGCAGACATTCCAGAAAACTCCACTAAGTCCTTACGTAATGTTACCCTAATTCCTGTGCTCAGCTTAGATGTATCAGGAATAGTGGTTTCATGAAAACCACCTAATCAGGGATCCATTTTTAGTTTTAAACGAACGCAAAGGTTTTTCTTTACGGTAGTAGTAAAATCTTTATTAACATTAGACATTAGAGTAATGGTTTGTAATGAACATAATCGGAAAAATTGGAGCTTAACTCTTGGGTTTTTCAATCGGCCTTTTTTTTTTTTAAAATAGAAGAAATAGCCTTATTTCAGATCAAACATGTCAAAATTCATTTTAGATTAGTACGTGCATAGAAGTATATACCTTAATTCGATCAATAAAATGAGTCTTGGCTTAAAAAGTATATTATTTCCAACAGGAACTACCTTTATTTATATTATATTAATTGTAAGATTATAGTTTATTTTATAAGTAATTTGAATCATTTATAGCTCAAGAACTTTGATTCTATAAGTGGGAAGAGATCGACCGTTTTAAGCAATTTATATTGAATGCGATCGTGGTTTGGATAGGTGATCGGTAATGGCGAGAATTTCTTGAGCATTTCCATGACGCGGAGATCTCAGTGAGCCGCTAATGGTTTGACGCCAAATTGACGTATGGCGATTGAATATCTCCATACGTCTTATACGACAAACACACTGAGCTACATGTGCACGAAGGCTCGTTATAGTCAACCTACGCAAATTACCGGTTGTTTGACTTGAAATCGAAGGAGGCACCTTCGAATCAACGATTATTTTATTGGAGAGCGACCCAAAGTACGTTCGAGTTTCTGAGTAGATTTGAATAACCTTAAACCATATTAGCCGCAGGTCATGTTAAATGTTATTATAGACTGCAGTGAACGACCTTCAGGTTCAATTTAAATAACATGTATGATGTGCTGTGTTTTTGTCAATAAACCCTCCGTCTAACGCTGTAGCGGCATGACTAAAAACATTCTTACACTTCTTCAGTACGTGTAGTGTTGTTGAGTTGTAGCCAATATTATTATATTATCATATTACAGTGTAAATGGATGCGTATTAAAAATACAAACAACTCGTTGGTTTCATATTTATCGTTGTAATACCGTCAAACGAATAATCAATTAATATGCGTATGTAAATCTAAGTGCTTGAAAATTAATAACTAATTCTGACTATTAAATTACGCGGTAACGTGACAATAATTTGAATTTTGTTGCAGTGCAAATGATAAACATACATTAAAAAGTAATATTGGTCAATTGTTTACAATATTATTTGATTGTTATGCTCCCCTGGTACTCCGATTATGGTGTTTCGCAAATAACTATTGTTATAAAGTTTATGGTTAAGTATTAGATACTCAATTTCTCATTTCATAATGTCCGATTATGAAAGCTTAGGTTTGGTTAGGATTGGCGAATTGGGGATGGTTTGGCGCTCGGCATTCAACGCCCACGCTGAGGGGGTGTTGAACCAGGTTTCCGGGTACACCATTTTTGGTGAGTAGAGTATAATGCCACCCTGACACCGCGGAGAGTCTGCGAAAAGAGGTACCGGTGGGTTCGGGGAGGAGTGCGAAAGCGTACCCGTGGTCCTGCCAACTGATGAGCGAAGGAACACCCAGAGGTTTAGTCAGTAGGAGTCCGACATAACAAAAGGTTAAGGCTTTACCTATTGGATCTTTAAGCTACGTTTTAAAGAACGGGTTGTAAGTAGAGGATATTATGGTACAGATGAATACATAATTAACAAGGGCGCCGGAATATTACAGTACTGCAGCTGAATTTTTACAGGTTAGAAAAATTGTGATTTAAAAGTTGTACCGTGGAGTTTCTTTCTTCGTTTCTTCTCTGCAATGTTAAAGGAATTTTTCAAAACAGTAGTAAAATTACAAAATACCTAAATATGTAGCGAATTAAGTTCTGTCGACTTGATTCCGTAGACTATATGATTATAATGTTTTTTTTTTATATCAAGTAAACGATAGAGTGGGGGGTAGAGCCTCTTGTGTTCGTAATACCAAAGGCATCTTTGAAGGTCTACGTCAGCCATGGGGAAAGCGAGACACCCGCTATTAAACGCTGCGGTACTAAAAGTAAATTATATTCAATAATAAATTTCACGTTTGTTTCTAGAAAATGGTAGTTTACCAAGCGTGTAAAGACCTCTACCACAATACACTAGTGCAGTCGGGATACTGTACTGTACTGCACTACACTGCACTGTATTATAGGGGTACTGTGACTTTAGAATTCAATGGCCTTCAACAGAAATAACCTTGTACCGTAGCATGGATCATTATTCAGCAGTTATAATGCCTCAAGGTCACGCGCTCGTTCACCTAGCGTGCAAAACGAGGAACTTTCAGGACAACACAGCGATTAAACTTTTGTTCCATACTCATAGCTATGATTTTTTATGATATAACGCATCTTTCTTACTTAAAAAATAGCATTAAATAATAATAGTATTTTCATCGCCGGAATTCGTAGCAGCGTTCGCGCAAGTTGTAAAAGAGATTCGACGGAAAAATTACTTCGGAAATTGTTTCAAATGCATAAAACTTATTTCGACAAAGGTAAATTACTTTATTATTTACTGATGGATATTCTTAGAATATTCTGTTCTACTCTTTTTATTTCGTTTTGGTTGAATTTTTAGTAAGTTAAATTTGATTTGAAATTAACTAAATTTGAACTTCAGCTTACAAATATGAACACCGATTATTTTCACATTATTTTGTTTCTTATTTAAAGTAATTTTACAAGTATAATATTATAATACGTTTATTATACTTATTGAAAATTTCTAAAAAATAAACAGCATAATACATAAAGTTATAATAATTCAGCTACAGTAAATTTCAATTTGATTTTGCTTTGTTTAAACGAGTTTAATTAAACTTTTGTTCAATTTCAAGTTAAAATTCCCGTTATACTAAATTGATAAAGGTATTACAGATTTAATGAAAAGAATCAATCAATCTCTTTCAATCAAACATATTCTCCTATTACTATTAGCTCTGACGTCACAGACATGGACCGTTCAAGGAATCCCACAGAAATCCAGATGTATGAGCAGTACGTGCTTACCCGGACGCTCGAGTTTCAAGCTTGGAATTATAATACGATGATTTATGAATCAGGTCAATAGCTATTGATATCAAGGGTCTACCGATGATACGCGGAATTAAGTCCGAGAGATAAGGTTTTACCAACATGTGGGATAAAAATCTATTACCACTATAAGAGAGCATCATCTGCTGCTTTAGGAAAATAGGTTAAGAATTGTTGAAAGAGGTAAAAAATGTAATAGTATTAAGTGTAATATTTATGTAGTATTAAATGTAATATTTATGTAACGATAAATTGTTGACATTTTAAATTTTACATATGTATTTAATATTAGTAAATTGCTTTCGCTACGCTTCTGAAAAACTACAAAGAAATAGTTACATATTTTTTTTTTAATTAATTTATAACTTTTTTGTTTGTAATGGATTCAAATGAAACGAACTGTATATATTAAATGACGCTTACTGAAATATATTAGTGAAAACTGTAACGAAATTGGATAAGCCGTTTCTAAGATTAACGCCAGCAAAAGCACATACAAACAAACAAAAATTCTGACAGCTTTTGTTTTGGGTTCTATTGCGTTAATATACAGAATATCGTTATCTAATGCACAGGAAGCGATCAGTTAGAATTTTATTATATGTATAGATAGATAGATTGACAGATAGAACATAGATTACTTAAGTGCAATAAAAAACAAAATTCTCAAAGGATATTTTCTGTATCAGTCTGTTCGTCTGTCATGATATATTTCTTGATTTTATACTATATCCCCACAATAACCCAATTATAATATTTTTATTTTATTAGGGATCAAAATATGCTTGAAAATTATTTTCATTGACAACAACAAACACGACAAAACAGAAAATAAATAAACCTTTTTACGTAATTCGTTTCACGAGAAATAACGCAAAAGACAAACGTGGATACAAAAATGTTTACATTTTTGAGTTCCACCTTAATATTAAATTATCCCACGTAATGTCGAACCCATTTTATACCTTTTAACATGAAAGCGTGATATTTAACTATAATTGAAATATCAACTGGCACGCACTATATGGCAATTGATTACTATTAAGTATTTTTTTATTGTTTTGAAAATTAGTTCAGTTACGTATTAGTGTATATGATTCTGAAGTTATAAAATATGAAACATTTTAACTTTAACAAGTTTTCACAATTTCCGTATTTTAACAACACACTAAGAACGGCGGGTAAAACTTTTTACAGTTGACACTTGACAGACAGTGATAATACATGTGAGTGCAAATGTTACCTACTTCTGTACTAACGACATCTTTTGACATTGAACTTGAAACTGTTTTCGATAGACGTAATCTTACCACTGGATTGCACCATGAACACAGTAGTTTGGACTCATACGACTAAACTCAAGGATGGACGGAGTCCGTTTACACATATTATTGAATTGACACATAACGGCTTATGTACATTTTCCCTTATCCCTTAATCTACTCAAACACGCTAATAGAAAAGAATTACTTGATAGAACAGTCTATTTATAGTCAATTATCCGAAGGAATGAGGTTGAATGATTTATTTTTGAAGGTCACTAACCTAACATGAAAATGGACCTATTATCTTCCGCTTATAACTTTTATCCGTCTAATTTTACTGTTATCAAATTCTGTCCAGCTACGTAGACCGAAGCACGTAATCGCCATAGATACGAGCTTCTTTAGAAATCCCCCAACCTATGTATATGTACCGTGACCAGTTTAAACGAGGTAAAAATCTTTTCCTTATCCCCACGGCGGCTTACTTTATGGAAACAAAGAGCATAAGTTCCCAGCCTAAAATAAATGTAAGGTGCGTAACTCGCAATATAAATATGTGATGTTATACAAAGAACCACGGTATAATTTTCATGAAGTACATAAACAGTTGTCGATTGTAAAGTGAGTTGCTTCAGGTGTACCTTTGTTCAGTTAGCAAGATGCAATGCAACTATGGGCCTGGTTGTGTCATGGTAATCAACGAATCGTAGTAGCATTACGTTTCTCTAATTGAAAGTTTACAAGTATCTTGGGTGTCGGTGCTCATGGAGTTTACATATGGTCCTTCGAGGTTTCTCGCGTAATTTGGTCTAAGACATATTACAGTTGGGTTTTCCATCTCACCCATCAGCGAAAATGTATTATTTTGAACAATTAGAAAAAAATGACAGACTGAAATGCTGTTAAGTCAGTAGGTACGTATACTACATAAATATATATAGGTTAACCTTTACGAGCATACTCGCTCAAAGTCAAAGTTAAACTAATTTCATTTTATATTACCATCATATATTTACTTATCATAATGGCGTGTCGATTCGCATATATTCGAAATAACATACAATCGAAAATAATTTTAACCAACATTGATATCATAAAATAATAATGCGCATTACTAAAATTAAAACGAGCTTAGTGGTTCGTTACGGCCAGTTTTAAAACTGAGTATTATTAACTCTGAATCGGACGCGATAAATGAACGGACGGGTTTATATTAATCGGCCGCAGTTCAATTGCCGGTGGTGTTGCGATTGCCAACCGTTGATATTAATTCACTTCCCGAACCGTTTTGTTTATTTCAAAGTATTGAAGTATTAACACAGCAGTGATATTAATAATAATAACTAAGTACCATATTGTCTAGTTATCAATGTACTTGTATAGCATAATGCCATTTTTTTGTACTATGTCAGAGATTGAGGGGAATTAAATTCCGTAGACACGTTGTTAGTAACAGTCATTTTGTTTCATTTTCAAATCGCAAGTACTGTCTCGAGATAAATGTGGCTCGATCGAATGCATTACTGACTTATATGATCGACGTAAGTATGTACCTATAGCGGTTGACATTTACCACTGACAATCCAAAACTATTTTCCATTGCGACAATCTTGGCTTTTATATTATAAACTAACTCTGACATATATACCACAGTTTACTTGACGATTCCATAGGCCAATTGGTTGCTGTTATTCCTTTTTTTTTTTTTTTTTTTTTTTTTTTTTTTTTTCGGCGGGAAAAAATGTACCTAACCCCCCCCCCCCCCCTCCCGGGGGACCACGGGGGTTGTTTGGGGCCCCCCCCACC
>DWPT01003920.1:0-13810 GCA_018251895.1 Agathymus mariae mariae
GGAATATTCGTATAATGAACTATTGTACTGCCCTCACTTCGCTTCAGAAAAACTACGCCGTATCCTTAGAAACAGCATCTGCATTGTTTTACGACTGGATTTTTCTCGTTGTATGAATTAAACATATATTGATTAGTAACTGTTTTATTTATGAACGGATTGAAACGAAACGAACTTTAGAGCGATGCTTCCTGCAATACATTATTAAAAACCATTACAATATCGGTTAAGCTGTTACTGAGATAAGCGCGAACTAACTTACATACAAGCAGACAAAAAGTTTAACAGCTTTTGTTTTGGGTTCTATTGCGTTAATAAAGTATATCTTTCATATACAGAAAGCAATTACTTATATTTCATTATATGTATTAATTTAAGACGTGAAGTTAAGTAAAAAATTGGATTGTCTCAAAAATTTGTATGTGAAATATGTAATAGTCATTAAGATATCCGTTTTTATTCACAAATATTAATTTTAATATAGTTGTCTAATTAAAATTAAATTGTTCGATGTAAGAGAAAATATGTTCTTGATACGAAGTCAGTTTTAAAGTTCGATTTAATACGAGCGCCAGTATCCTCACCACAGATGTAGCAGAGCGATTGCTGGGCTCGGATTTTCTCTATCAATTGAACGCAGAAGGTAAGTCCACTAACCAAGTTGGTGCTGCGAAGATTACTTGACTTACCTTTGAGAGCATTACGGAGATTTCCAAGATTCCTGACTTTGTTCAGTTTCATCGAAGCAAGTGATAATTAATTTGAATACGCTAACTGGAGGCACGTAAGTAGAGACACCGCACGTTCTAAATTTGAATTCAAACCAAACTGTGTCGGAATCTGCACTTCAAACTAGAAGATCAAGACTGCTATACTGAAGTATTACCAGATAAATTGTAGTGTAATAGTATTGTTTTAATTTAACGAATTATTTGTAAACAAGTATTAATTACCGTTGTAAAAACTCGTCGGACGTTGTTCTTTAATTATAATCGAAAAAGGAATAATATGTCTTTTTTAAGATGTTTTTACACAAACAATGTGTAGGGGATAAGGGTAAACTATCTCAGGGCAAATTAGATCTACCTATCTATATCTACATATAAAAAAAACTATGTATATTTTGCAATTATTTTCATATATTATAGAGGCATAGTTTAGTGATCATTTCACATATTTCATTGCTTCATATTATTAATATTATAACGTTAATATGTACAGATGAGGCTGAAGTAGGTCACTGTCGGCGCTTCATGTATTACTTGTATTTAAGTAGAGTGTCTAAAAGTTGAGCACTCCGACTTATTTGTTGAAGGCACTGAGCTAGGTAGCTCCTTTCACAGCGTCTGAAACTTGACGCATTGTTAAGGGTATCACAAAAGCCTTATTATGTACTACCAGCTTAAACAACTGAAAAATGTGAGCACTTTGTTAATCAGACTAATTGTTATGAGTCTAGGCAGCACTAATCTCACTTTTGTATCCGTTATTTTCTTTGCTGTAGTTGTAAGAACTCAATTAATGCACGGTCGAAGTAATAGCACTTAGTTCTTTCTTTTGGAAGTAGTCTTCACTTCACATCAGTCATTTTAAAATTTGAACATGGAATGTATTGTTTAAAACAGATAAACGAGTGAACGATATTTCAATAAATCAATCTTGATATAAGTAAAGATTTGTAAAATTTGAAAGCACGTGTGTGTGTTGTGTTAATATTATGAAATAGGTTTTGGTTGCGGCGTTGATGAGACAATCAACGTATCTGTGCTTTCGCAACTGCGTTCATAATAGTTATGTCCAATCGTCAGCTGGCATTTGCAGCATTATTAAAATTATTCAATTGTATGTTAATTTTGAAGACGAACTTGCACATGCCTTTTTTTAACGGCGGCTTTTATGCTAACGTCTCTGTAAGGAACTAGAAGAATTATCTGCATTTAATTATCTCATCGCACGGAAGGTATTTCAAGACTCATCTTCCCAACAAACTGTTCACTTCTTCCTTCTTAGGTCATTGGTTATGGGGTTCATGTTTTACTGGACTAGAGAACCCGTTTGCAACTGATGTCGGGGAACTTCGCCCAATGACAGGCGACCGAAAGGGAGCGGTGCGTAGGCCGGTGTGCCCATGACCGCCTATATATACTTCGTTCCACGACGCGCTTGACCACGTACACTTATTTTACGTATATTTCACGGCATTAATGCCTTTTGTTATACAGTCCACGTATTAAATTTACCAAGTCCCATTAGGGCCCATACAACTGACATACCTACGCTGTAACCGTAACACGTCAAAACGTTTTTGGCCGTATTGGGGCGGCCTAGGATACTCCCCCCATTGCCACGCTGGCAGAACAAGGTGTCGTAAAAGGCGACAGAAGCCAGCCCATTTGGTGATAGGGCTTTGCGTAAGGATAGTATTATCAGTATTATTATTAAGTAATTAATATTATTTCCGTGAAGCCTGCCTGGCTAGCTATCATCCTCCTGCTTGAGTCAGCCGTCAAGCGATGCGTTGTGCTCTTGCTGGGGGCTTGAGAGACTATGTTTCTTCTTATTTCCTGGCCGACAACGCATCAGTGATACCTTTGGCCTTACTAGTGTCCATGGGCAACGGTGACCACAAAAAACATTTCACGGTTGATACTAGAAAGAGAGTGGTAGCTAGCAAGAAACGCTAGAGGTACAGTTATCACCCTATTATCATGTACGAGTACCAATATTAATAAACTGGTATTAACAAGTACAAAAGTATCCCATAGACTTATTCGATATTGTGCAAGATAAATCACAAGCAGCGGAGGTTGGTTGTACTTCTAATTATATTGCAAATTGGTTCAGAGTGCATCTCAAAATTTTCAGATGATTAGAAGAATTCCATTAAATCCGTAAAAACAGGGCATTTAAATGCAAAGCTCCTTGCCCTCTGTTTCTGTGGCCTAATGCTTATTCAGTATATCTATTAGTCGGAGTGCTAAAAAACAAGTCTCAATAATCTCTTTACTCTCGGCTTTTGGGATGTTGTTTATCAACGTTAAACCTGAGAAACGGAGTATGGCTTATATGATTCTACGTTGTTAATTAAGCGATAAACCGTTACTAAACTCAATATCAATCTGTTACTTTTTAAACGTTAAGCTCGAAGATTTTTTCTAATTGTTATGATAATGTTCATTTTAAAGTCAGTAACATAAAGCTTTAACCAAGACTTTAAGTTCAAACGTCTCGTGAAACTAAAAACAGGATCAGTACAATAATTTAAGGGCGAGTTGTTCCTTATTAAGCTTTTAATAAAACCTAAAATGCTCACACCCCAGTTCTAGGACATCCGTATTGCGGAAAACATAAGAATACTCAAAAAAGACATCACAAGTACCAATAAACCTAGACCCAATTCGAAACTTTATCCTCACAAATACATCAACAGCCCTCAAACGAGTAGACGAGTTCCATAAATGGCGTGTTAGTCGGGATTTAACTGGATGAGACAGAGTACAGCGACCTCACAGGGATGGACCAAGCGCTATTGTCCTATCCGTTGTTAAGCATAGTGTACGATGAGCTGGGGAGATTGTCTTGACGACACTACAATCTAATACGTTGTTACATTCTACAACCTCCTCTTATATCAAGACTGAAATAATCAAATTGCGTTTATTAGGTTAGAAGATTTCCATAAACTAACTATAAATTCTTTTAAAGTCTAAGTTTACCTTATTATTGAATACAACACATACAAATTTTAAACTAAATCTTACTCAAGTATTGCTTCGATTTCTGTATACTGACATAAAATTTAAAGTTTTTAAAGTGAGTTAAACTATGTATAATAATTAAATATATATTTTATCTCAGTGTTAAATATGGATTTTATTTTAGGAAACTATCTTAATTTCTGTAAGATATAAATAGAATGACCATTTTATCCATGAGGGTCAAATATTTCTTAAAATCGGAAGGACCACTAAGGTTAGGTTTTAACTGAAGTACTATGACGCCAATATACATGTACTCATAACTTCCTTGGTATTGGTTCTCGCAATTAACTTTATTATGTAATCAAGAAATACATATTATCTATTATAATATATCATTTTCAATTATTGTATTTTATCACAGAGTTTAATGTCCTTAATTTATGAAATGGATTTTACAAATATCAGAATACACGGTATTCTAAAATTCAAGTGTTATTAAAAAAGTCTGATTGTATTGTTGGAAAGGCAATCATTTGTAGGAGGAAGATATAGAAGTGCGTGGCGATGAGGTTTAAATAGTAAATAGGGCATCAAATATGATGAAAATATTTAGTAGCCCTAACATACAAAGGCGTAAGAAAGATGAATGGTAGTATTATTTATAATGCTATGTTATATATAATAACAAAAATAGGGTTGCTTATTTATATTAATGTACAAATGTAGGGTCGCTACACGGGTAACGGTAATCGACTTTCTTTTTGAATATAAACATAAAAAACATTGTCAATATATAAAATATTCTGAACAATGTTCACATATTTCGATACTCTCGTAGATTCGTTTTTAAGCATTATTCAAAGACTTCGGACGGTCTTTTCGGAGGATTTTCTCTGCCTTGTTTATTTTGCCGTTTTTAATTTGGATGTTGGGTACAAAGACAGGGGCATGAAAACCTTTTAAGTATGTATTTATTTTAATTAAATGGAAATCGGAGTAGCGCGTCAACAAACGTCGATGTAATACTTTGAGTTTTAGACCTCTTTACACGTGTAATTGAATTAGTAATTGTAACGTAGTAGGTGTAACGTAATATTTAGGTCTGCTTTAAACGTAAATTGAAACGATTAATTTATAAGGTTTAGATACGTTACACGTGCCGTGATGTATGCCTCATGATGTTATTACTGAAATGGAATTTGTAATTGTAGATTTTATATAGTTACCACCTATAATCACTGTTAATAAACATACACAGTATACAAAAATGAAGGAGAAAGGAAGAAAAGATGTGGGGCAAGTGATAAATATTGTTACGAAACAGAATTCGTTACATAATTATATGATATTTTTAATTAATTTCTCAACTTGCACAGGGTAGTTACAGCCTTTCGTTGCTCTATAGCAAGTATCTATATGCTTGGAGCAATTCTAGGGTTTCCTACGGGGAGAGGGACGAACCCTGCGCCTGGGCATTACTAAGCACAGAACGGCAATCGATCTTAGGCATACATTGTATTTGATTCCTGCAGCTTCTCTTTCACTATATTTATTTATTGCCCACCACACTTGGTAATTTCGTTGCAGGTCTATTAAGTATCCTTTATATTATTCCAAAAAAAAAACTTATGCTTTATTTTTTACTTTTTTGTGTTGAGTATCTTTTAACCTTCAGCTTGATATCCTTCCTATTATAATTAAAGAACTTGGTTCTGGCATCACCACCACAACAAGTCTGCTATGCTTACTTTTCTACGTAATACCGATGGCTTTGAGATCGGAATGTCGTTAACCAATTTTAATGGATAGACTTTAACCATTTCCTGGGGTGAGGTTCGCACTACCCGAAGCATATCGTACGTGTACTCTCAAGCCCCCAGCCGGAATACGAATAATCGCTTGGGGGCTGACTCAAGCAGGAGGGTGGTAGCTAGCCAGGCAGGCTTCATGGAAAGATAACAATACCAGTAGTAATATTAATGACTATTCGATATATAGTCCTTACACGAAGTCTTACCACCAAGCAGGTTGGCTGCTGTCGCGGCTTATGACACCCTGTTATATCAGCATGGGATTCGGTGGAGCATCGTAGGCCGCTTCTTTACGACCAAAAACCTATGACTTATTTTATCGCACCTTTCATTTTTATTGTGGTAAGAAGTTCAAGCTACACGGTTTTCAACTTTTCGAATTTGCGATAGATTAATACGTTTTTAGAATTCATGCTTACTTCGTCCTTACCAAACATTTACACATATAGATGGTATAATTAAAATGTAGATAGGAAAAACTTGGATATCAAAGTTTCCGTGTTTAAAATGAAGAATATCCAATACACCTAGTTTAATCATTTCTTTCCAGTCACAGTAACGAGCACAAGTCAATGAACTGCCATTTGGACGGGGCCGGAGGACTGAGCAGTAAAAAATACAAATAAAAGTTAATGAGATTCAACAAAATGTATAATATTCTTAAGAGGAATAATTGTTTCTACTTTTATATGTAGGGTCATTTTTACAACTGCTAAATCGATTTTAAAAGCTATGAAAGTTAGTGTAGCTTTAGTAGCCAACCGTTGATGTGAAAGCGTTCGTTCTTGTATCGGGACTGGAATGTGATCTACGTGGTTAAATAGAGCTTAGTTAACGAGTATGTGGCACTGGCCGATAATGTCTAGTGCAGTCAGCGAGAGGATAGGAAAATTACGAAGTAACTCCAAAACCTAAAAGTTATTATTAAAAACAAGTAGTTTTGAGGGTGCGTATACTGGCATATACTTCATACAAGTATGTTTCCTTTGTGGGTGGGAGGTAGGTCCTACGGACGTCTAAATGTATGTATATATCTTGATATATTCGCGGATTTCAAAGTAAATGAATACACATTTAACCAAAAACTTATTTTATAAACTTTTCAACAGTTTTATATTCCTCCATTTTTATTTTTCACCGCTATTTTTAGTGAATCTTAGTACATTCCGAGCTAGAATTCCAACGTGCCAACCAATAAATTTACTTCAGCAAAGTAATACTATAAAATGTTTCTTGTAAACTTTGCGAAGTTTATTTGAAAAAGGTATTACCATAATAAGCTTCCGATTGTATTAAAAATGATAAGACAATGCATAAATAAGTTGGCTCAGCGAAACTTGTTTATTTTGTTTGCTTATAAGGTCTGTTTAGCTTCCTCGGGGAACGATACGAGAGAATAAGAGACATAAGTAAACATCAGACTATTTGAACATTTTTATTTTATTTTATTTACTTACTAGCAAACTGTCCTCACTTCACGAAATAATAATACGTACATTATTTGAAATTAATTTATAACTTTTTTATTTAAGGACGTTCTATTTACGTTTTATGGAGGTGCTATGCATGTATACAATTATGTACTAACATACATTATGCTTATGGATTGTTGCAATGTAAATTAATACTAATTTGAAAGTTTAAGTATTAAGTGATGCTTACTGCAATACAGTAGTGAAAACCAGAACAAAATCTGTTAAGCCGCTTCTGGTATTAGCATAGACAAAGACGCAAATTCTAACAACCATTGTTTTAGGTTATATTGCGTTAATAAAGGCCCCTAATAATAGTATTTCTCATATATCCTTCATGTACATAAAGCGATCAGATATATTTTTTTTTTTTACATAGAATAAGTTAATACTTGACAACAATCCCGCCTGATGGAAAGTGGTGATGAAGTCATAAGATGTTGAACGCATTAACTTATAAGAGCCTATTCACTCTCCTCTTGAAGACTTCTACGTTGAAAGAAGGCGGTAATACCGCCGCGGGCAAGTTATTCCAGTCCTTTGCAGTGCGCACAATGAATGACGACGCAAACTGCGCCGTTCGTGTAGGTGGTACGTTCACTATATAAGGATGGATATCCGCCGTACGTCGAGTCGTTCGATGGAGAAACGGCGATGGGGGAATTATTTCGAATAATTTCTGCGATATAATAATAAAAGATAGATGTATAAATACTATATTAGGTATAGTAATTGTTTATACATGGTTACAACTTGTAGCCATTAATTAAGTTTCTTTTAAGGCTTCTTGCGAAACCAATAACAGATATTTACAAATTTAGCAATTTTATTTTTAACTAATTGAATAATGATATGTTAATTGAATTAAAAATTTCCTTGTTTTTTCAACTATTACGTGAACGTAATAAACTGAAATGCGGTAAGTTTAACTAGTTATCACAATGCATTTTTTTATTTATGCATAAATGTCGTCAAATGAGCAACCAAGGCATTTGATGGTAAATGATCACTGATGCCCATGGATGTCATGGATATCGAAAATGAAGCGGGGGGTTCGCATGAGTGACACTTCGCAATTGCGACCTAAGCCTGTATGAAACATTTCGCGTTCGGTTTTAAAGGCAGTACTGTCGGGATTACACTGGGTGGCACAGAGCCTAACGACTTCCAATAGTTCGAACTAGCCTTCCTCGTTGTTCAGTATGGTGCATTACGAGCAGGGGAGGTTGGCTTGGGCTCAAGGTTGAATATATATATGGATAAAATGTCTTTTTCAGTAATCCAACAATAATTTTCATTTTCCTGACAAAATATCATGAGTAAAAATAACTACATCAAGTTATCCACGTGCAAATTGTCGGACATCTGAAATTAATATAGAGAATTTTTTGTACATTATGCATACCGAGTTAGAGATTCAAATCCTTAGTTACTCATGTTTTAATATTTCTGATTAAATTGTGTTCACCCTCTTGCACAAGCGCGCTTAGCGGGTTTATTTTTATGTGGAGTTATTAATATTCAATCAGTTCAATCAAGTTCTACAGGAATAAATCACTATACCCAGATTCAGACTTTTCAATGATATTGCTAACCGAAATCACCGCACCGTTTAGTGGCCCAGCCGATTGGTACCAAGTGTCGCTGAGCTAGGGGAACTTATAGGAGCGTTACTTATCATACATAGTTTTCAGAAACTCCAAGCCGTCCAGCGGCTTCAGAAGGAAGTCACGTAAAGCCCTCAACTCTAATTTACTCAGTTCCTACTATACTATATTTTCCGGTACGCGGTCTCTACTCCAGAACCAATTTATTTCAACGGTTGACGATCATGTCCGGTCATGTGACAAGGTGGAGGGACGATATATGTAAGGCAGTGACTGGAGAACAAGAGCCGAAGACCGGACTCAGGGACGTGTATTAGGAGAAGACATTGCATTTGTATGGCTAGATTTTCATAATCCTTTTAACGTAATTAGCCTTAAAGCAAAGAAGATTCATAACAGCATCACTGTCGTATTATATGTATGTTATAATTTATCCAAAATACTAATTAGAACAAGTGTTGTATGTGGTAACCGGTCACTTAATGAGATTTTTGAATCTACACCGTAGCTTCACTTCGTCAGGGTTGGCTTTGACAAGATATAATGAAACCTACCAACATCGCACGTGTTCAATTTTAAGACAACTCAAATAATCCCCTCTTATTTTTTAAACGTACATATTGCAATAGTAAATATTGTTCTTCTTCCACAACTCTACATGTGTCTCAGGTGGAATGTCCGACTGACACATTAAAAATGCGAACTTTTCGACTTCAAATGCCCCGGGTCTCATCCTGAGTAATATTTTTAACACGGTTAATATATTCATATTTATCACCTAAGCATATGAGAAGGCTTATTGAGTAGCTTTGTAAAAATTCCCCATTTTCATTTTACGTATGATGGAGTCACTTACGCGCCATTACTCACTGTCATCCTTTTTTAAGTCCATTTTTGTCTGTGCGTCTTGTAGTCAGCGCTGAGGTGAGATATGACGTCGAAACCAAAGCTTTTCTTTAAAACTTGAGATCGTTTCGATTCAATATTCATGTCAGACTTTTTTTCTTTTCCTTTATTATTGCGATATATCCGAAGTACCTCTAAGGTTACTTTTAGGTACGTGTCAGAGAGCTTCGTCAATAAATAAATTTAACAAAAATCATCTAGTATCAACTTTCTTTACAGATTATAACAGTTTTAACTTCGACCGCGCCATGTTCATAGTTAGACAAGAGCATGAATTTTAAGGATATTGTAATTATTTTAAGGAGAGTATTATTAAATACAGAGTTTTGATATCATTATATTATAATTATACTTCGAGAGTTCAACAACTCATCGGCGTTGAACTATATAACAAAAAAAAAAATATTAAAATTTCTTCAACATTTTGTGACTTTACTTTTTTTTTATTTAGTTAAGTTACTTTTGTTACCAATAGTGATGGTAGTTCAAAAGGGTTTAGGATTTTTCAATTAGTTATCGCAGGTAAATGTTTAAAACTGAGTAAATTAAAAATATGCATTCAATTACAATATTTTATGGGTACATTATGTACAAGACTAAAACGACTTGTTGTCTTGTCGCTTTTGTTGTTATTAACCGTTCTGTAGCTATAAATTTGTAAAAAATTCCGCCCTTCGCAAGCGTAATAAGGCAATCTCTACATAATCAGAACAGTAAGTAGGTACCGGTTTGGTCGCTACAAATGGCTCGTTTCCATATCATTACGACGGTGTGATTGGAGAAATTTGTTGTTGTAATTGGTATACTTTTTCGGTGATGTTTTCTTCAGCTGTGTTCCTTTTTTGTAATAATTATAAAAGTAAATATATTCTATTAGCATAAAAGGAGCTGTTTAATTCCCTTACTCAGAAAAATGCTACAGCGGAAGCATGAAGCTAGGCTTTCAGGGTATTGTTCTTAAAAAAGTGAGATACAACAGTTTTGAAGAACTACAGATCTATTTCCATCTTGAGCCATATTTACAAGTATTTTCAAGGGTTATTACGAACCGTCTTGGCCAAAAACTTGACTACTTTCAACCCCCTGAGCAAGCAAGTTCTCGTAAAGGCCATGGAATCGTAGATTACATTCATACTTTACGGCAGGTTATACAGAAGAGGTAATGAAACGTTGGTATGAGGCTGCTACGATGACCATCCAAATATGAAAACACCAGACAAGTCCCATCCAACTGCGTCGAGGCGTAAGACTATTTACAAATGCACTTGATTGTGTCTTTAAGATTTAGGACTACGATGCATTGAGTTTAAACATTAATCGTATTACATTTCTCACCTCCTATTTACGGATGATATCGTCATCTTGGCGGAGTGTCTGCTGAATATTGGGAAGATCCTATAAAGCTTAAATTATGCGTCAGGGCACATGGATCTTGGCAAGAACTTGAACAGGACGAATGTTATGTTCAACGAAAATGTTCTCCGCCGAGGCCAGCCACCACTGAAACATTGACTGTTGAAGCTGCCTAAGGATTATATCCATGTAGAACAGGCAATTAAACACGGAAAAAATAATTTACACCGAAAGGTAGACGTGTTAAATTAGGCTGGGCAACATTTTAAACGGTTCTTGTTGTCAATTCCTAAAAATAAATGTCAACCAACCAATGGCCAACGACTTTCAGAAGGCAAGTGGTAGTGGCTCAATGAGATCAGAGGAGGACAGAGTGTTGAAGCACACCTTGGGAGAAGCCTATGTCCAGAAGTGGATTGATTAAAGCTGACACGATAATTTTGATCAAAGAACGAAACTGATGACGACTACGGTAATTGCAGAGCTATTTTGAAATTCAATTGCACATTCTTATACCCTCATTTTGTTTTATTCACATTTATAATAAACTAGCGAAAGACAGAACCGACAGTTATTATGGGGCCACAAATCCGTGTACCACTAATACTCTCTGTACTTGTGTGTCCGCGCCTGTGTTTTATACAATAGTGTGTAATTAATAAAATTATTTGTTCTTTAGTTTTATTAGTAATTTGCTAAATTTATCAAAACTGGCGACAAGTCAAATCCCCTCAATGAACTTTACGAACCGAATATATTGCTTGAGTAGCTCATATTATTGCCATGTGATATATTTCTACAATCTAACAAATTGCGCTTTTCCGCTCCCTTACATAGCTTTGATTGAGGGCCTTTCCAACAAATGATTTGGGGACGTGAATATAGCTTATTTAACGTATCAGCTACATTTACATTGTGATATTGCTGCGCTTTACACAAGCGAGACATATGCTTCGTATGAAGCATATTGTATAGTACTGAACGGTGTTCGAAAGTTAATTATAAGAAGATACATCCAATAAAATGTATACGTTTCAATTTAGGCATAGGAATTTATAGGTTTAGGTAATTTAGATATAGTTAAACTTAATATAAAATATCGTGGGTGGTGTGATAGTAATGTACATGTATGTATAATATACTAATATATATTTTTTTTAAACTAAAAAAATTCGATGGGGATCTACTATTTCTTTCTATAAAAAATATAAAATAAAGCTCAGAGGATTTCTTTTATACATTATTAATATAATATAATATAATTTTTTTTATTAGGGCGTACTTAAATAAGGCGATGGAACTCTTATTATATTTTTAACAATCATTGTCTCGCTGTTGTATATCAATCACGTTCAAATCGGCGAAAAGATTTCGATGTGTCTTGGCAAACTTATTACTTATATGCCGGTTTATTATTTAAACTACTTTTGTACCGGAAAATAAAGATACTCCCGTGGGATAAACGATCAACTGTATAAACTTTTCTAAATCATCAATCGAATTACAAACTTTCTTTACTTGGCATAATGGAATATTTGTTTCCCAGTTTCTTAATATTTTGTAAGGACAGAAATTGTTTGTTTTGTGCTCTTCTTGATTTTGGTTCTGAGAATAAACATTTCTAAATACATGATCTTCAATATAAAATTCGTGTTATTTTTATTTTACTTTATAAGGGGTTGAAAAAAACAAATTTGTGTAAAAAGTAAATCTTTATCGGGCATTTTGAAACCTTTTAATCTCGAAACACAAGAAAGTTCCACTTGAGATGTAAATAATTTAACTATTTATCTGTTTATACATGTCGTGAGCATTCATCGACAGTATATAATGGTCAACAGTTTCATATTAGTAAAATACTTATTGTATTAAAGATATTACACGGAGACAATAATATATATATTCTATATTTTAGATGAAAATAATATTAATGCAATGTTAAGCAGAGAATGTTTTACATATCTAAGGCACTATTGTATTATTCGAACGACGCGGCGACGGTGCTTGCTGTGCAAGAGTTTATGAGGTTAAATTCACTGCACATCGAAAATATATTGTAGTCACTGCCACAAATGAAGACGCTCATCATCTATAGTAGTGCTTTATAACCTTTTAATAAAACCCCCTTAAAAAAATAATTTATGATTATCCCGACCCTGATAACTCCATACCTAGTCCTAAAAATGATTCTCGTTTCTCTTAAGGTCTAGCAGCTTAGTAGGTTATTAGACGACCCCATAGCCCAGTTCCCGGGTTCGATCCTCGGCTGGGGCAAGTTACAATTTTTACTTTAGGTTTAGTTACAAGGTTTATTTTAAACTACATATTGTAGACATTATAATAATGTTTTTAAACTTAACTGATTTTAAGGTCTCAAAATTTCCGCCATTACCAATATTATTTCATGTATCCCCAATGGAAACCTGCGTGCCCCCAGTGGTACGCATACGACAGATTGGGATCGCTGATCTAGAGGGTCCTTAAGATCTGCAAAACGGAAGTGTTCGAGTTTTCAAAATGATACACAACGAAGAATACCAGAATTATATCGGAGAAGACATTATCATCATGACATTGTGAGTTAAACCATTTTCGCTATAAAACACATTTACAAGAAAGGTCTTGGTCTAATAACATTAGATTTAAAAACGAATTATGTAACATTAAAAAATATTAAGATTATTTTTTAAGTATTTTATTTTTCTACTGATATATATTATATATATATGTCGGTGTTAGGGTATTCTCCTCGACATTATTATCAGTGGTTATGGGTCCAGTGGGCGTCATTGGGATTGTATGCGAGCACAAAACGCAGAATTCACTGTTGTACACTTATTTAATCACGTTTTATGTTATTCTGAGCAGCGAGTTCGCGACACCAGTCTTACTCCACCGAAAGCCAAACTCAGAATGCTCCATCTTCATCAACTCATTCAACAAGACACCTCTGTCCCACC
>DWPT01003921.1:0-13808 GCA_018251895.1 Agathymus mariae mariae
AGTTTGTAGTAATCCGAGAGAATCTATAAAAAAAAAAACAATTGTATAGCTGTTTAAGTTGGTCGGTCCATCGTATGTGTGATTCCCCATTGTGCGAAAATCCAATAGTTTCATGTTCAATGCTTGTTTTCAACAGAAATAAATCTGTTTACGTAATAAAGAGAAGCAATGCTTGACTAACAAAATACGTAGAATAACCTAACAAAAGACGAAAAAAATTAAGTGAAAAAGTTTATCTGATATTGTCGAGAAAAACACATTGAATCGAATGCGAGTTGCAATGTAACTTACGACTCCCCCACATAAATAAGCATTTCGTGACAGGTCAGAGATGTTAGAGAGAGGCACGGTATGTACGAATTGATAAGATGATGACAAAGCGGTGGCCTACCATTTAACCATTACCAATCACGGCTTTGTTTGGAACCAAGAACCAAGGTTTTTGATTTAGTAGAATTAATGAGAGAACCAACAATTTGGGTCAGACACTAATACAAACAAGATCATGGTCCAAATTGCCAATGGCACTAATGGCGTCGGTTGTAGGTATTCGTAAATGAAAACCAACTGTTAGTTTGTGTTTTAATTTCAATTTACATGCTCTCTTTACTACCATAATGCTGTTAAGGATTGAAGTTACAATATCATTTTCTTAAACCATAGAGTAAGTGGGGGTTTCCCCATGAATACGACATAAGCTCGCGAATTAGCTACAATATTTCCTTATTAAGTATTAAACGTTTCCTAATACAACTATATTGTTGTTACTTCAGTGAAATTAAACTTTCCCCTTATCCAGTTTGGGATCAAAGTCCGAAACCTCGCGTTTTAACAATGCTACACACAGTACCATAACAGACAATCTGTGCATACTAATATGGTCTTCGGTACACGAATTCCATGATTCAGTGGCCTATCGCTACCTGTCCAAGCGATAGTGAATGTTTGTAAGTATGATAAGTTAGTTTCTAATTACTCTATTAGAGATCGTAGAATACAAATACATGTATTAGAAGGTCACTTGATTATTATTTTGCTTTGTTTTACTCGTGATATTAGTATTAAAATTATTATAGTTATTATATTCTTTGATATCACAAAGTCGATCCCCAAAGCTTATGAAAATAGGCTTTGTTCCAAAAAAAAAACAACATAAATTCCTAAATTTACTTCCCATCGACACGACTTTTTTTGGGTATAAAATCATGGTATGGCTAAAGTTAAATTTTAACAAAAATTCAATTTAGCAAAATATCTCATAGAATATTCGGTGTCTTTTAAAATTCGTGTGCTACATCGAGAACTCAGCGGAGTTTCGATGTTAACATGAACATTTTGATATTAGGTTGTGTTAAAGTGTGTTAGCGATGTGTAAATAATCAATATTTCTTCCTAGAAGAGACAACATACAATCAGATAGAATATCATATATATATAAAATATATATAGAAAATCAGATAGAATCAGATAGAATAGATAGAATCAGATAGAAGCTTTGTCCTTTCATCAATTGAATTTGGTCCGAAAGCGTCTGATTCGTCCGTGTGTATTGTGACAATCCTTACGATAAATTAAGCCAATTTAAACAATTGAGGCGCAGCGTATGAGACCTGCTGTTGTAGCTGAGGGCAGATAAGTAAAATTTAGGGAAGTTTCGGACGATAACTCGAGTTAAATTGATTTATTTACTCATATTATGATCCATCTATAGGTACGTTTGTATTTTCTTGATGTTATAACTGACACACCACCAGAGGAGCCGTTCGTGTTATGGGTCACCGTAACACCAAAAGCATCATCGACCCGTTGCCGGCTAAATAAACGGGGGAATCTTTTATGGTTCATCGTTCTCCGACACTACAACTGATATACACTGTGTTGATAACGTTACATTACGCTTGGGTCCAATGATAAATTGAGCTCAGCACATGATTATATTAAAAAAGGTATTTGTTAAGATAAAGTAAACCTTACCTAACTGCATAAAAATTTTATCATTTTAGTGTCACATGTTTGTCACACTTTTGATATAAATTACATTAGTGGCAATATGCCAAAATACGCACCTATTTTAATTTTCGTTTTTAGCAACGAAATTGATGTCAACAACAATAAAAAATCTGCTTGTGTAAGAAATTACACTCTACATATCTGTCAGGCCAATGAACTTGCTTTTGCTTTTCCATTTCCATGTGCTCAGCTGCGAATAAATTTTGAGGTGAATATTCCAGCACAGTTTCAATATAATGATAGATGCTGTCTCGGACATGATGAAGATTACATAAATAAACTGATTGATATCAATCAACAATAGAATAGGTAAAAAAATATTTTTTTAGAGAAAGATCTGCTCCGAAACATTTTTTCTAACGCTTAAGTGGACATACGAAGTTACCTCAATGTTATTTAAAACCTGCAAACATGAGAACAATCAACAAAGATTCGATGTCGCTGTCCGTTCGACCAATGTGTGCTCCAATGCGTAGCGAAATTGTGTAAAATTATCATTTAGTGGGTGAATGACGAATAGGCTTTAGGCTTATATTAAGAGACATCGATGTTACTTGCCGTAGCAGCGACCTCCACCAGATGCCACTTCCAACCAAGGACGTCTAACTCGCCCTTTGCCGGAAAAGGAAGGATGCACTACATGCAGGGAGAGTTGGGCTTGAGTCATGGAGGTAGCCTCTTATTTAAAAATACAAATAGAAATTATATAATCTTTTGTTGAAATTGAAACATTTCCTAAATGTCGCAGTTAATACACGCGGACGCAATAAACGAAATATCCAATCATTTTTTCGTAATATATTATACACCGTATAAATGAGTAGTGTTATTAATATGCTTTATTCCTTATTGAGTCCGGGTACTATTTATCAGGTTATGAAGGTTTGACATGGGCCGGCGCTAGTAAAAGCACGCCAATGAACTTGGCGGAAGCGATCGTCACGCCCGCAGCGACGCACAATGCACTGCTGTTACAACACGATAGTGGCGTAGTAGTTGTCCGCCGTATTATAGAAATTAGGACACGAAGCGTTTAAACGACCACACATAATTGCAGCTAACCACAGGCATCACAATACATTAGTTCCTAATTAATTTGTTCACCGAGAACATTATTACTTATTAATATTATTAGGCGAAAAATGATTACGGTTCAATCATAGGTACAATATATCGATGGCCTGATTACTTGTAAATTTTCCCTTAATGCAGTTTTAACTGAACAGTGTTTGAACAATTTACAGTTTAAACTAAGGCAAGTGAACCCGAAAGCAGAGAATCAGGACAATGAAGAGAGAACGATTTCGGAAATGAGTAATTGATTCTCGAGTACGCTTTGTCGAGCACTTGTTTTATTTCTGCTCGGTTTCCACGAGGAGTTATCTTTAGTTTGAAAAATCTGTGGATCTGAAAAACAAATCCTAGAGGCTCAAGATCTAATGGGAACGCTGCGTTGAAGCGTTGAGCACGATTTCAGTCGTCAAAGTTGATAGTAAATGCTCTATTTAACCCATTGTAACACGTTATTAGGATGGGTTGGTCAGTCCGTGGAAGCCGTGAGTCAAGTGCAGGAGCATTCGCCTGGAACGCGCTGGCTCACTGTGGAATCTGCACGTGGCGTCGCAACACGTGTCTTACGCACCCAGCCGACTCGGGAATGTGAACGACACTAGTGTGCGGGGGACTTTACTTGGAAGCTCGTCGGAAACTCGGAAAACTCGTTGTACAGTTTAGTGCAGTGCTCCTATATGGTACGGACCTCTAATAAATTTGCAAAAGTAAATACAGTAGTGAGATTAAATAAATATGTTATTGTGTAAGTATAATATTTCTATTAAAAAAAATCACAATCGACGTTTTAAAGAACTGGAAGTAGATACTTCAAAGGAATAATAAAATATTTCACCCTAAAATACTTATTATAATTTATATAAAAATAAAATAGGCTATATTAATAAACACTTATTATTATTTTGGATAACAACTATATGAGAGGGGTTATAAAAATTCATACACTAGTATAACTCTAAGAGTATAAGTTTCATACCTACCTAAGTTTTGTATTTAAATCTTTTGATTATCTATTGTATAAAAAAGGGGTTAAATACTTAAAGTCGTCGCTTGAAACTGGAAATATCTATCATCTCATTAAGATTTTATAAAATCGTTATTAGTTATATTTTACATCACTGCTCATCCGACAAATAAAAATTAAACAATATTAAAGGTTATTTTCATGGATTGTGAATAATCAAAACTTATAATAATTCTAGCTCAGATATTAAATCTTTCATTAACGAATTATAAACATCTTGAGTAACTTACTTCACGTAGTTTATCAAACAACGGATGTTCCTCAGTACTGTTAGACTGATTTAGACGAATCTACGTAAGACTGGATGTTATTGTTTCGATTGCAATTCACGAAACGTGTGAGTTCTACATAGCCACCGAACCGGACTAGCTGAATTATGTAATAGAACATATACCTTTCACAACACTCGTTAAGAACTATACGTATACTTATAAAAATCCATTGTACCTAAGACATACGAGAAATGTCACCTAAAACACTTCTGCAGGTGGAGTTTCCTGCGACAATAATTAGTTAGGTGTGTTTTATAATATTATAATTATATCCACTATAATATTGCTGATTGATAAAAAGGTCAATATACTGGTTATAAAATGTAATAAACGGGTATAAAAATGGTATCTAAGTATTTCTACGGACGTATCTAAGTACAACTTGTAGTTACTACTAATTGCTCGCTAATTATTCCGAAAATATTATTAATAATCGGTTAAATATTTTTATTTATTTATAGTCAATTGATGCCAAGACCAGGTTATTTATAAAAAAAAAAACAGTTAATATAATTTCAGGCTATTAGTTACTATAACCTTTTTTCTTATTGAATGTTTTGTTAATTTAACATTCATTATCTACAAACACATGTAAACATATTATTATTTGAAATTAAATTATTAATATGGTATTGGATTTTTTGTTAGTTTACTGGAATTGTCTTGTAATTCTATGAGTTTGTATATATGTTTATTCACAATTAGGATATCTGTCATGAATAATTAGGTAAGTGACATTTAAATTGAATTTTATTAAACTAATTTTACCATTCCAATATCAATTTCATGTTGCTTATTTCACCAACGAACAATGGTCGCTTGTAATATTAGTTGTAACCAAAAATTAATTAAATAGTCTACTATCCACTTGCAAGATTATAGTATTTCTACCTGAAATTTTATGGAACTAAACATGATCTAATGAACGGTGATTGATCGGTTCTAAAATAGATCTAATAATGAAAACTTGCTGGCTTCTAAGCTTAGATTTTTTTAAATAAGTATCAGTATCTAAGTGTAAATTTTAGATAACTGATAAATAAATCTGTTTTGCAATGTTGGCGACAATGGTATCAGTGTTCTCGGAAGATACCTCCGCTCTTATCAGCTTATCAACACTATCATCAAAATATAGTATGACATATCTTTCCAAAGTAACATAAAAATATAGTCATAAAATGTTTATTCACTAGATCAACAAACAAATGTGTTGGAAGTGTGTAATACATAATTCGTTTTACTGTTTTTTGGTGATGCTCTGTGTGACGTAGTGACCCGCATCTCGAATATCGCAGGTATGTGTCGTCATGTGATTTTTTTGTGTGCATTTTTGATTTATTTCAAGTGTAGCAAGCAAATAGTAATCGGTAATTTTTTTTTACAATAAAATTAGTTGTGATTTTGAAAACGATTTTTTTTATGTAAATAGCCGACAAACTAGCAGAGCCACCTACCTGATGGTAAGTGTTCACCGTTGTTGACCAAGAAAGACGAAGAAAGGACGAAAGTAATTTATTTTTATTCTTATTACGGAAGTAGGAAACAGGTTTCCATATGGTTTCAAGTGAGGTTACTATGAGCATCTGTTACCGACTGCAGGTAATTAATTTTATTTGAGGTCAGTCTGAATTATATACTGCTAGAAACCGAAGTGAAATTCCCAATGTTTTAGTTTATTGGCTCTGTATCCTTTTAATCTAAATACTAGATTTCTTGAAGCAAATTTCTTGCTTTGCATAGGGCACAATCTGCAAAATAGTACTAGTTTGTTTTGTTTGGTACTGCAGTCCAGTTCCGAGCGACGTTATATAGACGTAATAAAGACTTACTGACCTAAAAAGGTCCTAACCACCGCCTTTCAGGTTTTATACTGATTAAATCTACAAAAGAATTATATCAATAACTACGTTGAATAGTTTGTAATGGCGGATATGGCAAAAAATTTAGTAAAGTGATTTCGGAAGGATGTGGTAGCGCAGTTGTGATAGAAATCGCGGTTAGCACATCCTATGTAAACGTGTGCTTATGGATTCGTTCTACTGGCGATGATATTCTTTAACTAATTTCTATTATTCTTTAACCAATCTTACGATTGTGTTAGCCGTATTTTTTACGTAAAGAAACGAAAAATGATATGTATCTCTAACAAAATTAGTTTCATCCCAAGATAAAAATACGATTTTTATATGCCTAACATAAAAAAATGTAGGTTAGAGTGATGCGTAAAATGTTTCATAAAACTTTTTTTTTAGGGGGTGTGTAGGTGAGTATGTAATTTTATAATCTGTGCCAAAGTTCATAACTAGCAATTGAGGCTTTAGAATTCAATATTCACTATCACAAATCTTAAGAAACCTACGATTAACTTTAAATAAAGTTATGAAAAAAGTCTTTCATATTGACCTAGATAATTATTATGGAAAAAAAAACGCAAAAACAACGCATTTAAAAACGCATAATGATGCACAAACTAATGGAAAAATTTAAATTCTTAATTCTTCTGGTCTGGCCTCCTAGTGTGTTAATTATTTGACAGCCAGTGCTCAGCTGAAATCTATAGTCACACACAGTGACCTCACTCTACTTTGTCCGCATCTTAATATTTTAAACCACACTATAGACACAATGCGGGCATAAATTGTATGATTTGTTATCTTTTTTTATATGCCATTGATATTTAACATACCATTGCTATAAGTTTCAAAATCGCCTAACATTTCACTCGATCATTCGTTACACTACACCTATTCAGTAGATCTTACAAATGACAATATAAACAATTGATGTTCATAAAATTATCACAATATTATGGTAGATACTTGAATTTTGCTATTGTTTAGCCACACATAATAATGTGACCTCTCCAATGATAATGTCTATCTGGTATTTATTCTGTATAAGCAATAATTTATAATTAATGTAAAACATTTATTAATCATAATGTAAGGTTGTATATATACCTACAGGTTGGCAACATGTGAACCAATTTGTAGTAATTCAATATTTTAAGTTGAAGGTTAAAGTATGAAAATTTGAAATATTTGTATATTGTTTAAAATATTCACCTGTAATGTTTGATTATTATGTATTAAACTGTTGGCAATCAAATAATATTAAAATTATATTTTATGCATTAGTAATTTTTTTTTTTCAATTTTCAAAGTACATTTAAAAACAATGTATTAAATTACTGGAAAATTGTTGATATTTGGACAGGGTCCACAAGAGGTAATTTGGTTGCAAATGACCTCCTCCTGTGTCATTTTGTATTTTGAAGTTTAAAATATTCCAAGTCTGTTGTTTTAGAACATTACTAGTGATATTGAAAGTTATGAGTATCATTTTTATGTAAAATCCTTTATACCATCAGACTTTGATCAAACGAATTCGTTGGAGCATGGGAGTATAAAGATTAGTCATTTCAAAATGGCGTTAATTGAATTATCTGGGACCAGAGTGATGTAGTAAAGGTCAATGTCTATTTATAATCTAATCTATATTTTAAATACTTTTTAAGATATCGTTATTATAGTTAAAACGTCTGATTTTTATGATTAATGTCTTTCTTGTTTTTGTTTCAGAGTCCATAAGAATACAACCACAATATAATCTTCCACTTAGATACTTAAAAATAGACATAATTGTTTTATTTGTGTGGGTCCTAGAATATAGTTAATATGCCTGAATTAGGGCCGATGATGCGAGCGCTAGAATTGCAGCGGCTCATCGAAGACAAAGTGACGGAGTGGCGAGAGAGGTCAGTCCGGGTCGCGGGCGTAAGTGTGGCCGAGTCTTATCAGCAGCCACTTAACTTCAAGCGGCACACAAACAGACGCAAGAACAGCGCAGAAATAAACAGAATTATCGCAAAGTATTCCAAACCTAACAAGAGAACGTTTGATCATCACATTTTATTGGAAAAGTGCAACGAAGTGCCACCGACGCGACCGGCTAGACATAAAAAGTTACAAAATAATTTGAGATTTTCTAAAAGTGAGGACAACTTAACGAGCATAGGAGTTATGAACGTTCTTCCTGATCCAATGGCAGAAGTGAAGACTATGCCGAGATTTAATCTTGCCAAATACGATGCCAAGAGTTGCGAAGACGTCACAGCGTTTGTTGACTTCGATCACATTGTGAAAAGCAAGAACTTTGGAGAGAATAGCATAATGAATGCTAAGCCAGTTACAAATAACAGACCCATGTTACAAAGTATTGGCGAAGACGCGACCAGCTTATCGGAATTTAGTGACAGTGGCGTAGAGTTTAGAAGTCATAAGAACTTTGTCACATCAACTCCAATTTCTAAGAGAAAAACGTGTCCACCGGGTGATTCATTGTCTGTTAGAGATTTTGAAAAGTGTAAGAAATATACAAGTGCTAGTGAAAGTGAACTTAGAAAAGGTAGTTCTGAACCAGATATTCTCAGTCAAAATACATTGGGATCAACTAAGACTTTGGATGCGTTAAAAAAGTGGAAGCTGTTGAAACCACGTTTTCGAAAAGGAACGTTTGATTGCATACTGAAATGGCGGAGTAAGAAGCCGCATCAAACTCAATCAGAGTGAGTATTATAATTATGAATATCAATATTTAATTACTTCTTTTGTCTCCATAAGTCTTAACTTTTACTAAGCTTAATTTATACACAGGTACGCATACTTCAAGTTACACTTTATAGAACTTAATTACTTCGATGGATTTAGTATCCTTACTTTTCCCCATCCAATCTATATTTTTATTTAGATAAAGTATACAATTACGAGTTTATAATACAGAAATACATATGATCATTGGAGCATTAATCAATTCCGTCAAAATACTCTAGATAATATGTGATACAGTAGACTACCAGGAGCTCGATCATGCAAGACTTGTGGTATTAATAGTTTATTATCCATACACATTTGCTCTACGTAGGCCAATTTTAAATAACCAATAAGTAGTATGTACTGCTGGTAAATTTCCTATCGAAAATAATAGGTATGTAATGGAATTCGTAGTACGTAAAATTTGTGTAGTGATGATATTTATAAAAATGTCTTGAGGAATTTCCTGCGGACATAGAAGATGACTCTTTTGAAGTTATTAGATTATTAGGTCGGAGAAGTTTTATTTTTACACTATTCATTATAGCGAGAAACTTCAGATAGTTTTGGTTAAAGGCAAATATTTTTTTCGTTGTGAATACGTTTATGGTTCACAGAATACTTATTATCAATTAATTTCCATAGAAAAGTGCTTTAGTTTTTCATCAGTGTACCGTACTTTCAGTATTTTCATAATAAACACCTACTTTGGTTCATAGAAATACATTATTACATAATTCTATAGATGATTCATCAATACGGAAAAGGGGAAGAGAGGGTACGCATTTAAAAATACCTCCAGGAATTGGCCACAGACAGACAGACGAAAAAAGAGTAACGTCTTAAAGTTTTATTTTAAACGCGGAACGATTCCGACCTCACTTTTCATGTCCTATATTCCATTTTAAACATATTTTTTGCGCATTGTTAATAAGCTTTAATAACGATGTGACTATTTTAGGTTGTTCAAGAATAACTATAACGTCATACAATTTTCGCTTATTACCCTTAATTAACTCTGTTTAAAGTTCTGTAAAATACCTAATTTACTAAATTTAGTAAACGTGTAACATACAGTGTAGGAAAAAACATGCGACAAATAAACTCTAGTAGGTACGTAGTACGATAGTGTGGTAAGCTTTAATTTCATGTACCCTGTATCGAGCATAATATTTTATTTGAAAAATATCCCTGACAATCAAGTTTTTTACCCACCGTAAGTGGTTCTTAATGTGTTATGTTGATTGCGTAATCGCTAGTTGCGAAACTGTTTCCAAACTTCGATGCTTCAGGCACATTAAGCTGTCGATTCTGGTTGTTACCCTTGTTGCAATCATTACGCCTTGTTACAGACCTTCTTGTGGAAAAGAACTTTCCACACTTTTGTAATTTCTACTCAGCCCAGCAGAAGAGACGCGGTATACGCTTTCGACTTTCGTCAACAACTACGAAAAGACCCCTGAGTGGCCCGGCAATAGATTTAAACCACCCATTTGATTAGTCTCGGTAACCTCATAGCAAATGGGATTATTAAAATTGACATTATGACCATCCCATATTATCATTTAGGTACCTTCTAGTCATTTGAAGTACGTACCTTATCACATCATCTTGAACTCGGAAATAGGTCGAAACATAATTTTTTATACGTGTATGGTGTGGAATACTTCGAGGTTATACAGTACTATATTTATTTCTTGGTGATTATTAACCTTATACATTTTTAATTTAACTCACTGTATGTATACGGCCAAACCTCTTCTACGGGTATTATAATAAAAAGGTTGTTTGCATAAAGGAAGTTAACAAATAATGTTTTTGATTTCACTGGGTGTACAATTGACGTAAGTTGGTTGAAATATCAACGTACAATATATATATCGTGAATAACCATATCATAGTAAAATTACTAACAAATTGTAATCAATCATTACTACACAGGACATTAACTGGTGTTTAAATATACGATGTTTATTCGCATAGTAGTCTAAGCACAGTCAAATAAAATATTTAAAACTTTTAAGAGCCACACGAATGGTAAATAGTGTAAGCAATTTTTTTAAACTATTACATTTGCATGGCGTTTGAAGTTATTACAACATATCGAACTTTCGATCATTATCAATAGTTTTGTAGAGAATATTTACAACTTACGACCTCTATTGCGCGTCGTTGTAACTATTGTATTAGGTCGTGATTCGTGAGTATAATCAACGATGGGCAATCGCGCCGCGCCATGTGCTTTGTAGACTCTATTATAGAAATACGCGAGTTTCCGAGGACTGAACAGATGGCGCTATATAACGTGTCTTTACATTTTTAAAAGCGCCGGCTGTTTTTTCATTTGAAAATTAATTATATGTAAATATCTAGGATATTTCATGAACAGAGTAAGAAATTATGGAGTTCTTTTTTTATATAGTTAGCCCACAAACGAACGACCAGACGAGCGACTTGATGGTAAGTAGTCCTCGTGATCCATGGACATCAGTAAAGGTATAACTGATGCATTATCGAGCAGGAAATAAGAAGAAAGAATGAAAGTACTGGCTCTCAATTCCTGAGCCGGAACACGATGAGTCGTTTGGCGGCAGACCAGATGGTAGCTAGTCAGATAGAATTCACGGTAAGATAATAATACAAGTAATAATATTAATGACTGAATAATATTACTGATAATTTAATTCTCACGCGTAGTCCGTTCAAGCAGGCTGGCCTGTATCCTCTTATGCCACCCTGTTCTGTCAGCATGGAATTGGGGGGAGTATTCTGGGCTAAAAAGTTGTTACGCTTTCGGAAAATAATGCAACTATTCGGTTCTTCGAGGGACATCTGTGTACTAATGTTATACCTGGTGTAGCCTACGTCTTGCACCGATGAAGAAAAAGTTAATTGAGCGATTTGATTAAATGGATTCGACTATATGTTTCGTGACACCGAGGAGTTCGATGTGCTTAGAGTATTTGTTCTATTTGAGATTGGTTTTGTATATTTTTACGTCTGTAGAAATTGCACTCACGGCCAAATTGTAAGAATCCGTAATATAGTAAAAAAAGCATATTGACAGTGATATGAGTTTAATATAATTTGTTAGAGTAGTTGCGCTGTAATGGATATATAAATCCAGGGACATTGCAAACAGTTATAATCTGTGCTAGCATTTGGTATATGACGTATCGGTGGTACACTTCCTCTGCCTTCTAAATTGTCTAACTGTAAACATGTACCTCGGCACAATATACATAATTAAATCTAATTTCATCTTTTATTTTAAAAATTATATTGAGAAGTCGAATAAACTCCAACAGACGTAAACAAATTATTTTAGTCCAATTATATTAAGCACTTCGCTTAACGATGTTATTTACAAGACCAAATATTTTTAATGACACAATAACAATGGACTTAAATAAGAGCCAACTCTGCTATGACGATAACATAAACCAAAATGACCTTATTTGTTCCCACTATGCGTATTTTTCATGTCACCTTCCTGTGTAGTCATTAGAATAGTACGTTAGTTGAGTAACTGATATTACACAACAAATTTTGAGGTACTAACGGCCTTGTAATTGGTCATGCACACGGGCTGTATCGGCGTATTGTTTTAGCATATAGCTACATACATATAAGTATGTACTACTGGGCCTGGCAGTGCGGCAACGTCTTTGAAATGGTGGTGTAATTGCAAAGTACAAATACGTCGTACATCCAAATAATACAGTAAGACATGGTTTCGGTCACGTGTAGTTAGAAATATTTGCTTTTCAATGCATCTAGTTAAGCTATCTATACTGATAATAAAAATGTAACGAGGCCAATTGTGTACATTACATATTTTGGAAATTTTAGTGTAAGTTTTAAAATGGCTTTGTTATCAAGGTGCAGGTTAAAACCGATTTTTTGGGAAGTTTTGTATGTGTTGAACTTTCTTTGTACCTATTACAAGGAAACCGTTGAACATATTTAGATTAAATACAAAATGCAAGTAAGGATATTGTTAAGATCAGCAAAACCTTGAGTGCATTTTTGCAGGTATTGCAACAAATAAATATGTTTCTAATTCATATAACTAAGAAAACCGTTCCTGAAAACAAGAAAATGGAGCAAACATGAAATTTAAAGAATAACAAAAAATGTTGGAAGTGGTTGTTATTTTTAAACTTAAGGCGTGTAGGTAGGTTATATAACATTATATATATATATATATATCATTTTAATCAAATTCAAATCAATCTATCTAATTTTTGACTGAAAAATACAGTGTTCTATTTAATAATAAGTAAACGTTTATTAATATACAGGTGTTCTGTAAGTAGTGGACCAAGGGGAGGTGGGTAATAGAGGGGACCTCTGTCTATTTCAGACACAAAATTTTATTGGCTTAGGCCTTATAGTTTTGAAGTTATGAATTTTTTAGAGTTTTTTTTTTAAATCTTGGTACCCTAAATACCGATATTGGAAATTTACTGTTTTTTGTACCATTTTAAGTTTATTTAATTTAATGCAGACAGTAAAACATATGCCATCGTTATTTTAAAAATTTTTTAGTTCAAATTATTAGTAAGATAAGAATTAAGCATGCCATCATTTATTAATTTAGACAAAAATTTAATTACACAAAATGAGATCTTTGATCCATCGTGGTGTAAAAAATTGTATATGTTTAACTATCTGCATTAAATTAAGTAAACTTAAAATGGTAAAAAAAATGGTAAAATTTCCTATATCGGTATTTAGGATACCAAGATTAAAAAAAAAATACCCTAAAAAATTCATAACTTCAAAACTATAAGGGCTAGGCCAATAAAATTTTGTGTTTGAAATAGACAGAGATCC
>DWPT01003922.1:0-13806 GCA_018251895.1 Agathymus mariae mariae
AAAAACCTATTAACGCTTTTACTATTGGTTGGTTTCAATAAAGTGAACGAGATACTAAAAACTACTTAGTAATTAAGCAGATGCTATTGTTACAGCTAAGATTTGTATGTAACTGAACTTCAAACAATTATTGGAGGCGTCAGTGTGCGTAGGACTTTTATAGTTCTTACAGGAAAGGTCGTTAATGCAGTCAGTTAACATTAAGTTTTTTTTAATTTGTCCACTCCAACAATAAAAATATTTCGGGACTTCAATGTAAAGTATGACATGTAGCAAAATGTAACTAGAAAAATATTATTTGTATAAAAAAGTGTAATTTCGCGTCGGGGAAGCTGTAGCTAGTGCCAAATTGGGGCTTAAGTCGGGGCTGCAGTTAATTGTAATAACCTTCGGGTGAGGGTGAGGGTGGAGTACCGGGCGGGTGTGGGGAGGGCAGATTTGTTGCGCAGGCGCATCGGGCCGGGCACTCGAGCACGCGCCGCTCGTCAAGCGCACTCGAGAAGCCACTCGGCTCCCGCCGCGTCGAATTGAAAAGATACCTACGCCGACACCGCACTGAATATTCGCTCACGTATCAAAACCGTAAAATGCAAATCTATGCAGTGCGGTTGTCTAGAGTACTCAGCGGAACCCGGCTCGCGCACCGCGTTTCATCAAATGCAATCTGACTCAAATTATCATATACAAGCAGTTAGTCAAGCTAGTGGCATTGTTACGAGTGATTTTAATATCTCAACATCTCACCTATTAGTAACTTAAACAACATATTTATCCTTGATTTTCTACATGAGAGTGACCTGTTAAATTATTTTTTTAATCACAATTCGGGATTCTTTATAGAGAAATTCAATATAGTAACGACGCTTATAATAAACGCCACGTTTAATTATGTTATTATCAATAATATTATTATAATGAAGTATAAAATTAAGAAATTCAAAATAATATTAAATTTTATAATTACTTTATTATATTATATATATTATAGTACTTGAATAGCACGTCTTTCTTTATATACAGTATTAATTTTCGCATAATCATCGAGCCTTTACAAAATTATTAATTATATAAATAAAACATATCTGAAATTGAAATAAGATTCAATTCTTATCCCGTATATAAATAGTTAAGCACTTAGACACACACACTTATACAAAATCAAATTATAGCGTACTAGTTGGACTAATAGTACTCCGGACATGTTAATAGAAAACGCAAACGAATGCGGTGCGATATGAGACGAAAACTCGGGGTCACAGGACGCGGCATTTATTTGCTCTGTATAAACGTCATTCACACTAACATGCGCATGTACACGTTTCAATTTATAATGCGGACAAGCCACACTGAAATGGATTTACAGCTGCAAACCTGCTTGTCTTTGATGAGGGTCTATTTCTGGATGCCCGCCGAGCGCACCGAAACATTCCAATATCTGAACCGATATATTATTATTACGTACGTATGAATCGAAGCCGTGTTATAAAATTTATTACGCACTCGTCTCCTCGACGTTTCTTATTCGTAAACAGGCGCTTGAGCAACTCCTAGCGGAGCCCTCGATGTTTGATGTCTCGTTAAAAATAAAAATGGATCTCGTGGATTGACACAAATAAATCCGTAACGTCACTAATTTGTCGAAAGACACGTTGATGGACATTCTAGAAATAATTTCCAGTGACGTTCGATAGGATGGTGGATTATAATTAAAATTTTAATGAGATTAACACGGATAGAGAACATCAGTGAACATGTATTGGGGTGATTATATTTTTAACGTAAAATTTGTTGAGGTTAAAATATGAGTAACACGCCTGAAACTAGTATAGGGATAGTTTTCTACGAAAACCTTTTGCTAATTTCAGATTTTGTAAGGCCTTTAAGCCTTAAGTCTAAAGGGTAACGCTTCAGTTTTCCAGTTTGTCGTGGATTTAAGTAACATGTTAAAGTTTAGTGTAATCCATAGTAGGTGAACTAAAGTCCGCAGTGTGTTTTAGGTACGCCTACTCAGTATGCGAGCGCTTTCCTTCACATCCGTTGTACTCGGTCGCTGAAGGAGTTCCGTACACAAAATACTGTGTTTATGTTCAGTTCTTTTAGAATTTCTCGTCTCAGTTGACTCTTCGTGCCGACATGCGACTGGGACAAGATATGGGTATGCTTACATTCAGAAGCGACATAGTTAATGAAATTGATATTATGTTTAACTAACACACCCAGCTAAAAATTTTGTTCATTGTTTTATTTCACTGCTTCCTTTTGTCAATTTTATATTAGTTTTATTTTGAAGACGGCTTCATCCGTAACATGCAACTATGTCCAAAAAATTAAATCGCATTAATTTCTTGTTATAATGTTAAACGTTGCTTGAATCACAGAGTAACAATTTTGATGTACGAACAGAGCTAACCAACTTTTGGTAATACTGAAAAATTCGTCAAGTACAAAATTTTAAAGTCACAGCGCGAAATATTTTGCAATTGGTGCGTACTTAAAAGGTTTTTTTATATTATCAGTTACAAGTGTAGTGGATTTATGAGCGTATAGCTTATTTAGAGATATTTACCGCACTAATCTCCATTTAAAGAACGGTCGTACGATCCCGAGCCTAGGATTATGGAACTTGCGTGACACTAATTAAGTCGGAATTAAGGGCGAGCCTATATCAAGAACCGCAGCGGGAATTATAAATGAAAGGGTATTACAAGCGTTCACTGTTACAACTGGTGATTAACGAAAAACTAGTATTTAAACTACTTGCTCAATTTGTGTCTTATAAGTTTTATATAACTATTTATTTTAGTATTACACAATCCTGTTAGAACGGAAACTGCCACGAAGTTATGATTGTTGACTTGTTACCCGGTAGTAATAAATCGCTCTATCTAGTGTCATGTAACAAAGGTATGCTTAAAATGAAAATTGATTTGAATGAAAATACACATGCAGAATTTGCGGTGGAAATCGCCTTACGGACAACATTTGAGTTTAACTAAGAGTTATTTTCGTATTTCTTTGCTTGTTAGTTCTAAAAACCGAAAAACGTGCTTGTTTAATATTACAATTTTTTTTATTAACAATCTTGTTTCAATTTAATTGTTCCATTTGGGCCTCATAGACCAATAAGATTACGAATGTAGACGGCTTACTTTAGATGGTAAAGAGGAGTGCGTCAACATCTTAGACTTCATCACCACTTACCATCAGGTGGGATTGTTGTCAAGCATTAACAACTTATGTTATGTAAAAGAAAAAAAAGGTAGGTGGTAATCGTATTCTAGAGCAACTCATGGTAGAATGTATCCCTCAGACGACATAATAACAATAATATCATCATGCCATATTTTGATACTCAGTTTGAAGTACCCACATCTAATCACCAATCACTCTCGTATCATATGTAATACATATTTATAAAGAGAGTGCGAATTTTGTGAGTTACTGTGTATGCGAAAGGTAATCACTGGAACAACGACATCTATTTGAAAAATTATTTTATCGCCTGAAAGGTACATTATTCCAGATGGACATAATAATATTTAATATAGAATAAGATAAAACAAAAATCTCAGTCTCTCTCTTTGCATGTGATAGTCTCGATAACTACGCCACGGGCTTTATACAAGTATATCTGAAGTATCAGAAAGGATCAACAAAAATTATAACATGCCTGATAAAAATTATCAAAAATTACCGTGTGACTGATTTAATAAATAAAAAAGGAATGGACTCCTAATGTTTTTACGAGTATCTGCAAAAATAGTTACTGCGAACCGCGCAAATTTAATTTATGACATAACAAACCAGTATCTAGTATAAGTATTTATACAAACCGTACTTTGAATTCTATATGTTAGATGACCATGTTTTCACAAATGCACATATGAAATTACAGGTATCTTTTTTGAAATAGAAGAATTATATTATTATTTTTTGAACTACTTCAGATATATGGAAATATTTATACTTAAAAAGGTTTGTACTATAAGCATGTTAATGACAAAATATTAATGATCATTAAATAACTACTGAAAATGTGGACTGTCGTTTAGATATAAATGTAATCCTTTTACGAAACCATGAATCTTACACAAATCCTACTTAGCCCTAACTTTCATTAAAGAAGACAGTCGCTTTGATGGCTCTTAACATTGACGAGCTAATGCGAGTTTATTCAAACTTTCTTACTTATGAAACTTCACTATCAAAGATTTATTTGCGGCGTTGGCCTTTTCCTTCATGGTCCAAAAATCAAGCTCGCAAATATAAAATAGCAGAATAAATAAGTGAGATTGGGCATCAGTTGAGCCGTGGTATTGAAGCCTCGACTATCCGGTGTAAGCTGCTCCCGGACGCCTAATCTCCCCGCTCGCCTAACACCAGTTAGGCCTACTACGTAAATTTGTGTAATTTCGAATCTAGGCCAAGTGCCAACGGATAGGGCTGCTTCGCGGCTATTGTGATTGATATGACGCAACACCGGGTAACCCCTCCTCTGCGCCAGCCCTGTCACTCGCCTAGACGGTTCAATGCATTTATAATAAGACCCGCAATACGCCTAATTCAGTACAGATAATACCTTCTTTGAATCCCCAATGTCTACATACTAATGCTAGCTAATAAACGTCCAAGTAAGTGTAATATATTGCTGTTGTATATGACAAAAGAAATTGAATGGTTAATTTCACCTGTACACGGTACAGTTAAAATTACTGTTACTCCGTTACTCACAGTTTTTGTATTTGACACCGATTTTCGAGCCAACTACATGTCTAACAATATTAAAATATATATCTATAATGCTAGAAGTTTAAAATATTTGTAATTAGCTCGATATTTTTATAATTATGTTTATAAAATATATATTAAGCCTTTGAGTAAAATTCTTATATAAGTAAATCTAAAAGTCTGGTTCTCAATACGCGTTTTAACTGATTTTATATCTTTTTAAATCATACATTTGTATTACTCGGTACTCCAGTCAAATGCTTCTCAAACCTTCGCCGCTGCGAGGCAGGAGCAACTGAATTTCAAATACGCAAAATCCCGTGGTTACTTCCAGTGCTCGCTCTTCAATTTATGCCATTAGTGGCCTTGCGCTCGCGGTAAGATATATGAAATAGGTATATGAATTTTATAATCATACAGCAAAATTTGGTCGGAGTAAGGAATTCCAAAGTTATATTTGAGGTAAGACTTACATTTTCTAGTTATTATAGTATATAAGTTCGTTTGTGTGTTTACTTTGATGTATCAATTTAGTCAATCTTTTAATAAAATTCCCACCTTGAAGAGCTTTAATTCAAGTAGATAGCAAAAGCGAATCAAATTTTCCCATATAAATTATGACATTATCTTATGAATTTGGTGAGGAAATTTTATACCTAGCATCATATTTTGTATTGACTTTATTATTACCTGCGTTGAAAACATAATTCCATATAAAATGTAAAAACATGTTACTTGGAAGCAAAATCTACATACTAATCATATTATGCAGTATACACTAGGTATACATGGATTTAAAGCACGATTTACGGAAATAAATCGTCGTGGAGAGCTAGCGATAAAAGACAAATTTGTTTTGCGGTTTAACTTGTTTCTAATTCGTCTCGCTCGCAAACCTAATCCTGAAATCTGGCGAGGCTTCGTCACTGTAAGTGCGAAAGGGACAAAGATATAGATTCGGAAAATAAACGTGCACCAGAATGATAGGACCAAAACCTCCGTCAGTTTTGTAAATTACAATAAACCGTGGAGTAGATCGTGAGCAGAATTCGTGATGCCTCTTCGTGCCACGACAATGGGCTTAAATCCGGCCGACCGCCCGCTTCGATACTGCAGATGTGAGCTCTCGACACCTATTAACCGAACCATTTTACTGATATAGAGATATCAGCGATTTTGCTAGATAGCTTTCCCATTTATTTAAACGAACCAATGGATGAATGCGGTTTTTCTTTAAGCCTGCTCATCGACGCGTTCTTTTATAATGTAATAGCGGCTCACCCCGACTTCGTTCTGTTTGAACAATTATGTAATTAAAGGGAGAAAAATAATAACTTAAGTTAACAAAAATGTAAACATAGTTGACGAATATTATCATGGCTCTCACTAATTTACATATACATATCTATATACAGCCTATGTCCCCCAGAAATAATGTATCTGCTAAACGGTGAAAGAATTATTTAAGTAAGTGCCGTTGTTTGGGAGATTATCGCATAAAAACAAAGTCACAAAAATACGGCTTAAATAAATTTAATTAAAATAAATTTAATAGAATTTTTTTCGTATGTGTGTTCACATTTTTCATCTAGTTCCTTTTATACATAGGGACAGTTCTCTTTGTTTGAAAAATTGAAAAATTTAATTGGTATCATACAACGTTCATTATCATCACATGATAGGATCGTGCAATCATCGCGCGACTTTTACGTACTCAAACTTTAAACGAAACGACTCATTAATTCAATTTTTTTGCTTCAAACAATTTTTTTTTTATTGAACTAATAATTCATGAGCCTTAAATGTAGATATGCTCATATTTTTATTTGGAATATTCACATGACCATCAATTCAGGTATTATGTAAATATCATGGTGGTATCTCGCAGAATATAAAATACATAATGTGTTATTATGATATACCTAACAAAGCGAACGGATGAATAAAGGACGGCCAACCGAAAAGAGACTATCTCTTGACAAGCGCTGAAGGATTGGTTTACATCACGCACAAATTTACAAGAAAACGACTCGTGTACACGTCAAGCATCTACGATCGTTCAACAAAGAGTTTTGCGAGGCGATCATAATCGAGAACGAGTGGTGCTCGATAGAAATTGAATTTCTACCTTTCGTAAATGGGGCTGGGGGACGTCGAAGATTTACCTATAATGCTATCTTATTTACAGACTAGGAAATTCTATTTGGTTAAAGGTCGAATGGAGGCAATATCGTGGACGTCGCGACGTTGCGGGCGGGATATGCAATAAGCGGAGCGGCCAGCGGCGAAGCCGTCGCCAATTTAAAGAAAGCCCACTGAACCGAAAGACAAGCGCATTGGCAGCTCACGAACACCGCACCTACCCGCCCGCTCTCTGAAGCTTCCCATATAATTTTCAATCCAGCGAGCTTTAAAATCGATTGTTCTTTGTAAGTGAAAACGAAACATAGGAAGGAATGTAGCTTGTAGTGTTGGGAATCAGTTTACGCTTTTAATAATTAGCTGTGTGAAAATTTTGAATTGATAAATTCAAGATTATTGAAGAACCAATTCATAAATGGGTTTATCCTTTGTTTGCTGCGAAATTCGAGGATACCCTTGGCATAATTAATTTATGCCATAAATTCATGGAAATATACAGTTATATTAAGTATCCTAAAACTACTATTATTTTTATTTTATTAAATAATATACTAACAATACAGTATAGGCTAGTTTATCAAAATATATACTACGCGATAATCATAATAAATGAAAGCGAAACAATAGTGCTTACTAAAATATAAACGTCTCATCACGCTCTAGTCTTGTTCTTTAGAACAATTGCGTATTCTCATTCCCTAATCTCCTCGGAATAGTAACACAAATCGGCAATATATCTTGACTCAGTTTTGTTTATACGACGTTACTACTATTGCCACTTTATGTATAGTGAATAAAACCGCAACATTTGCGTACTGGAGTATAATATACGGGTTGGACTGTTTCATTTGTGCATAAAGCTTTCTAAGCTCTCGCACTCACGAACAAGTGCGTAATGTGTCGTCTATCTGTCTCCTCGATACCTGTTTAATGAAAGGGTTGGTCATAAATTCACGTTTGAAATAACTTTACGCCTACTGCGATAGTAAGGTTATGTATAATGTTATTGAAACCGTCAAAGGACAGTGAACTTGAAATGTTTAAAAGTCAAATAAGCCGAGCATGTTATATATGTTTATATAAGAACTAGAAATAGTTTAGTATAAAGCGTTACACGGTATAGACGGTACCATATTAACACTCTTTTAATTTCCATGTATTTAACTATAAAAATTACTCGTATATATGTATTTATGCTATTATAAAAAATATAATACAAACAAAAGAATATCGTTAAGTTATTAACAACAAACGGACAGTTCGAAAACAAAATGAGATAAGTGCGATCGAGTGGTTGAATGAAATAAAATGGCGGTTTGGTACTGAATTATAAACGAAACTGAAAATCGGGGCGAATCGACATAAGAAGGTGAAGATATCGAGGCTTGAGCAAAGTCGTGAATTAATAAATAGACTACCCTCACTTCCCTGGGGAAATAGTAGACACGTTATAATAATACGCTTCTGAACAAACTATAAGTAATTACAACAAGAACAACCACTATTATTCCGTCAAATAGCCCAAGGCTTGTTTTACATTCAACTATGTGGGGGCAGTCAATTAGAAGTAGAGCTATGTTGTGGATGATTTCAAAATTACGCTTGAGAAACGGCTTAATCTCAATCAGTTAACTATAATGAATATTTGTCCCTGATATAAATTTCTCGTATTTATATATAATGCTACTAATCCTTCAAAGCGTTATACAAGGCGTTTAACATATTTAATCATTTTTAATTTAACTCATTTAATAATCGTAATAATTAATGTGTAAATACAAGAAAGATCTCGACCGCATTCCATCAACCGCTTTCAAAATGATCGTATTTTATACACAGGGAACGTCTTTAAAGTGTATTTATTTATAGATTGTCGTCAACAAAAAAGAAGATGAAGCCAGTATACTTTCGTAAACTATATTGGATTATAAAAAAATTACCAATTTAAACTATTAATATTTGAATAACACAATTAGCTTCTCCAGAAAGAACATCAGCAAAAAAAACTGACCATTCAACGATACGATAGCCAGGATAGTGAAGATGATATATCATATCCTGCAGGATGACACAACCGAGCTGTGCGTGCGAGATTTAAGTTTCATCTATCATCATTCCCGCTCTTCGATCATTAGTACTGTTTACTCCACGCTCGAGACAGGAACAGCGCATTGCTGTTAGTCGACTCTTCTTGATTTCTCTTTAAACAAACAGGTATGTTACGATGTCATGTGTAATGTACGTAGGGGTCCGATGGAATTGTGATTAAGTTGCCGTGTTAAAGCCATCGAAATAATATAACTTTAATTCCACATGTTTATATTAAACTATCAACCCTTCCTCGGTACGTGTCAAAAGACCTACGCCTTACGATTAGAAATAGCACCCGTATTTTTTAGCAATGAGTTTATCTGATTCTATGGATTAGAAACATATTTATTGATTATAAAATTTGGACAGGAATTTTAAATTTTATTTACAGCCTTCTTGATAGAATGTCCGTATTAATTTTAATTACGGACAGGAACAGATTTATTTATCGGGATCAAAAAGTATCGTAGGTCCAGGGCAATAGGAATTAAAATGCCAAGTGTGATAGAAAACTGCTCAGTAGTTTTCTCGCGATGGTCAGATAGAATAGTTTTGACTTTTACATCGACAACAAAGTCTACCTACATTCATATTTCCAAAAAATATTCCATGTTTTCTGAAGCAAAGCGAGGGTGGGTTACTTATAAATCTCATTTACATTTGAAACATTTACGCACTATCGCAACAACTTCTATTTTATGTAAGATTAGCTTCTGTACATTAGCTTCAGGCAGGTACAAATTTACAATATATTGCTCCAAAGTGCCAGACGAGCGGAAAACTAATTTACGGTACACGTTCGCTACTGACGAACAAATCCTATAGGTGTATTGAACATGTTGACTCTTGTATCTGTTGTAGTGATAAGTATTTTAGAAAACTTTTGTTACCTACTACTGCAGGAAAATATAATATTTAAAATGACTTCAATTTATTAGTAGCTCGTTACAGAACTCAGAACTCTCTTTGTTATTGAAGCGCCCTTGACGGCTCCACTGCATTGCTCCAGTATAGCTTGGTGGAAGTTTTGGAGACCCGAAGGTCTCCGACATGACGTAATAACTACTATGTTGTGATAATAACCGGAGCTAATGGCTTAAAGTATTTTGTGGAGTACAAAAATGTCAAATATTTTTTAACCTTACCTAATCTAACCACCGACCGAGCCTGTAGTTGCTTTGCTCGTTCGATCGTTTACGGTCGATACAAGTCATCGGCCAGTGAACAAATAGTCGTATTTGAAGAATATAATGATAATTTTATATATAACTAGCGGCCCGCCCAGATTTTCTTCTGATTAAAAAAAATATTATATTTATACGATATATCTCCTATATCCATCCGGTGTAAGGTACTTTTAAAAGGTAAAGGATTTTTCAATTAGGTGCCATGGTTTCAGAGATCGCAAAATTTACACTCTTTATAATATTAGTATATACATACTAATAAACAATTGGAAGAATTACATTATATTTAAATAATAAGTTGGAGAACTAATAGCCGAGCAGGGCAGAGGCGAATATCCCCGCAAGCCAAAGGGTCCCAAGTTTGATTTTTGGTAGAGATAGACATTTATGTGGCAGATAGCCGTGTGTACTCGAGCCTTGATTGTTTGTTATGTCTAAAGTTTGTTTTTACATTCAGGACTTAGAGAATCGTAGCGCAGTATTATGAGTATGTAAGCATTTTTGTTTTTGTTGTGACCAAAATTAGCTTGACTAAAAGAGACAGTCGAAGGGAGGGACAGCGGTGTTCTATTAGATAATCTATTGCAAATTGTTTTTTATTCAGTTGAAAAATATTCATCCAACTTTTGAAAACTTAAGCTCACGAAATATTAGAGAAGAAAGTGTTTCATTCATTTTATTCGAGTTGCGTAAATCCTGGATCAGATGTAATTTTTTACCTAAAATTGTGAAAGATCGGAAAAATACTTCAAGGTTCAGGTATAAGCGGATCCCGGTAAAGATAATAATAACCCTTCGAGATATTAACGTGGCTATTTAGAAAGGGATAAACGTGTTATTTATGGGAATATCGCAATGATAAATTGAATTTTACATTTCATTTTTTGTTCGCATAATAGAAGGAAGGAAATCCTGTTAAAATTGTTGTCATAACTAATCCGTCTTACTGACCCCTGTATAATTACTTTCAAAACTTTTGTATACCAAAGTATATTTAATAAAGATTAGTAAAATTATTACCGCGTGTTTGCTATAATTATATATTAGGGGAACAAAGACGGAGTAACGAGCTTTTCAAAATAAGATGTTAGTTAGTTTTTATAGTAAGCAAGTTACTTCTCGTAGACAAGATCAGTAATGCGTGCTTCTGCTTAAAGAATATTCGTTGCTTAGGCGACTTAAGACTCAGGTCAGGTCATTATCGTTATATCAGACGCTAAGCTTTGTCCTTAATTTTTGTAAGTTCTCAGAACTACTGTCATATTTGGGTTAGAACCATTAAACCTGCCATTTAACATTAAAGCACTACATAAATATGTCGATAGCTTGAAGTTGTTCGTTGTATAATACGTATGTTCAATGATTACTTTCAAACGATCTATTCCATCAACTGAAATTACATATAAGGAGGTCCAAGAACAGTGGTGTTTATAGTGATAAAAATATTGGAAGTTTATATAAAAGTAGCCAAATAATTTATTGGTGGGTGGTATAGGAGCTCAATTAAATATTGAATGACATTACTTCTGGAAGCTGTAAGTAAATTATATCAAAGACATGTCGATTTTATTGCAATTGTGGCATCTCAATTATCAGTGGTCGACAATTCTTACTAATATTATGAATAAAACAACATATACCCAAATTGATTAAAAGAAAGCCAAGCAACGTTACACAGCTTTTATGATAAAATATTTGGATATCTTAAATTTACCCTATTTTTCCATTTCTTTGAAACATGCTTCTTTTCTCAATTTCTTCTACTGTTCCTAGAAGCCATTTTTGTTTTGTTACAATAAGATTTGCTGAGACAAACATACGTATAGTGTAAATAAGTTTCATCCATTCCTTCTTATCGTCGACACGCGGCCAACTTCGCTACAAAGAACGTACTCGTAACAACAGAATAGAACACTATACAAAAATACAAAGTTTCTGGCACAGCTATAAACTTGTGTCAAAGATATAAAATTGATTATTACTTAGGTTATTTTACATATAGCCTCGTTTGTTGTGACCCTTACTAACCCGTGTTGCTATTACGCTATATGTCCCCCTTGCATTTTTTACGGTATTAGGTTTTGTAAGTAACATGAAATAGAACCATACACATGTTTTAGGTTCATCGAATTTGTTAAGTTGAAATTTTAAAAAAATACTCCATCTCTTAGCGTAGCTAGACTTTCTACTATTCTTACAGATATATAATATTGCTACGAGTTTCTACATTCTTCATAGAAGTCACAGGTATGATGGTAATCTTTCTCAGGCGATCAAAATTTCTATTAATTGTCAGATGGTAGTTGATGACATATTTCAACAATTAGTTACACTTGTCCATTGAATTAAAAACGTTTATAGACATTAGAAATAAAAAAGTGTTTAAAATCTTGTAATATAGTGCCATATAGAATTTTATAATTGAGTTTATAATCTGGTGTTTGGTTACAAATTACCAGTTGTAATCTACCAACAGCGTAACGCAATAAAACGAAGTGTAATCTCCGATAAAAGGTGACAAACGAGCCAAAGCTCACGCGATCAAAATGTTAACGATAACAGTGTCGAGTAGAAATACCAGCTTTAGTTTTAATTATACGAATTATTTCGATCATAATATTTTGAAGCACCTGTCACTTTGACAACCTTCATATAAAAACGTAAAGTTTAAATACAAAAAGAAAATATTAAAGATTAACGATGCATATACATTCATTGTAATTTTATTATGCTAAAATCGAATGGTTGTTGGACTTAATTTTATCAGGGTCGCGTCAGACGAGTTAGGGTGCACTCCACCTTTCGAGTCGGTCAATTCGTATGACATGTTGAGACGGTATTTCCTTTTATCTTTTTCTTTCTGGAGATAAATATTACCGTTTAGGATTTCGCTTTTGTTTTACATACATTTCGGCATTTTGAATGCGGGTAATTGTGTATCTAGCGGTATTCCGTTATTCTGCTTTTTACGTGATTACATGAATATTCATTTCTCATATAAATTATTATTATATATAATATATTTATATTATCGCAAAATTTTCTAATCAACTTTAAACTTACCTTTGTCACCGTTTAAGACTTTATTTTTACTGTTTACAATTTGTAATAAATATGTACAGCAATATATTTTTCATTTATTTTAAATGTGATGTTGTAAAACAAGTGAACGGCAAGAATTCAGAGAAAAATTATGACTGGCAGGAGAATCAACAGGTGTAGAAAGCAAATTTTTAACTCGATTCTTAGGACATTCAAAATACTAGATACGGCAAACCTTAGCTTAATACGAATTTAAAAGTCCATGAGTCTACGAAATAACAGATAATACGCTTTCTAGTAGACTTTACGAGACGCGACACGCAAAACAAATATTAAGAACGATACATGAAATAAAATTATTATGGACAAGTTGCGAACAACAATATTTTGTCATACCTATTCGGACTCGTTTTACATTTGGAAATACTTTACATATTATATACGTAATTATTTTATTTACTACATCGTACTTAAAAAATGTTTTAATCCACATAACTCATGGTTTGTTAATTTAAAATTAGTAGTTCAATCAAACTTAAAGTAAAAATCATACTTTACTGTTATTGAACCTACAAAAATTTTTCAAAAAGTATTTAAATAGTAATATTGTATACAA
>DWPT01003923.1:0-13806 GCA_018251895.1 Agathymus mariae mariae
GGTGAGGCAGTACTTCACACCGAATCAGCTTTTAACCCTGTACAAAGCTCAAGTTCGACCGTGTGTGGAGTACTGTTTTCACATTTGGGCTGGTGCCGCCAAATCATATCAGTATTGGACTAGATGGAAAGGCGTGCAAAGAGGCTTATTGATGACACAGATCTGGTCGGAACTAATCCGCAAAGCCTTGAGCACAGGCGCAGGGTTGTTGGTCTCTAGGTCTTTTATAGGTTAGATTTTGGAGAGTGTGCGCAGAAATTGTGTGAAATAATTCCCCCATCGCCGTTTCTCCGTCGAACAACTCGATGTACCGTTGTTATTTTATTATTTATACTTATTTTATTATTTTTGCATATATCCTTATGTTGTGAACGTACCACCTATACGGACGGCGCGGCTTGCGTTGTCATTCATTGTATGCACCGCAAAGTACTGAAAGAACTTGCCCGCGTCGGTGTTCCCACCCTCTTTCAATGTAGGAGTTTTCAAGAGGAGAGTGAATAGGCTCTTATTAGTGGATGCGTTTAACATCTTAGACTTCGTCACCACTTTCCGTCAGCTGCAAGCATTTACTTATTCTATGTAAAAAAAAAACATATTTTTTTTACAACGACACTTTCTCGTCGTTCAGCGACAATATTTTTTCGAATGCCGTAGATTCATTTCCAATGTGCTCGATAGTCGTGTGAGGCACGAAATCTGTGAATTTTTAATTGACCTCGGTCTTAAAACTTGACTGTTATTCGACGCTTTATGTATTATGAAATGTTAATCACTAAAAAATATTTTAACTCCATCCGAAATATTGAATGTGGGAAAAGTACCAGACAAAGCAGCTACTCACAGAAATCCAAGTTCCTGAAAATAAAATATTATCCGAGTGCGTACCTTTTAAATTTTCCACATTTTTCTATGACTGTAGATTATATTCAAATTTTAATTTGTAAAATGGTTGATAAATATACAACATCTGTCAGATTTTGCTTTATACATAATATGTTTTATGATCAGCAATTTACACCTGTAGAACTATGCAGTAATGTCAAAATACATAATCCTACACAGCACGATACATAGAAAGCCTTCTATATACGATCTCTTTAAGCAATATCTATTCAATCGAAATGAAGCGTGCAGCTGATCCGGTCTCCAGATAATCCTATAAAATCGTTTTTCGGTTTATTGCTAAGCTCCCTGTATATTTTGCCATAAAACACTTTTGGGACATTCGGTTTGTTGCCCGTAATTTACTCTGAGTTACAACATGGCTTGTCTTGTATCGTAACTGATCGACCGAGATAAGCAACGGGAGTCGGCAACTGGGTTGGCTTAAAATTTCGTGGTTCCAATTATACGTAATGTTGTTGATCCAAACAATAATTAAGCTATATATCACAGGTCTTAAGGATCTGCTGATTTTTAACCTCAAGAGACGAACTCCCTACTTATCCAAATTTGGAACGTGCCTGTTGGTTCAACTATAGATACTCGTTCTAAAGTAAAACTTATTGCAAATCTCGACAGGCCAAAGTGTTCAAGTAGGTTATAGAGAGATTTTGCCGGGATACATCTCGCTCTACTTCTACCGTATATAAATTAATCAAATTATGTCAACCATCGTTTGTTAGGTCTCAATATTTATATTTATTATATGGTCTTTAAGTAATTAGTTTCTCTCGGTACAATAAGTTTTACCAGTACTATACATACCAGTACTGATTTGCCTGGAAAAAAGGAATATGTCCAGTCTGGATGACAAAACACCAACATCTTCTGGGATTTTATAGTGCTTTTCAAACGGATACATTAAAATAGCCCAATCAGGTGCAGCACCTGGGATTGAGAAGGGCTTGCTTTTAGAATAAGCCGTAAAGCCTTCCTTTACGAAGTTAGTTTGATATTTGTTTTAGGTCAATCCTTTTGGGGGTCTATCTACTGAAAGACTTCATGCTTCACGTATAATTTGACGTTCTTTATCACACATGTTATATTTTTTACTGACGTGTAATTATTTCCTCAAGGTTACTAAGCGAACGCGATACTTTTTTATATGTATCTAATTGTATTTACCAGAGAAATAGTTTACTATAATTATGATGAAGATCTGATGTTGAAATCATTGATAGTAGCAAATATATTACAAATATTTGCTACTATAACTTTTTTTTATTAAACATTTCTATTTATGTTTTTACGTTTAGGCTGCGATTAAACGAAATTTTAATTGAACTGAAAAGGTTTAAGTTCGCTATAGAAAGTTCCGCGAGAACAAATCCATTTCTTGGTTAAAAAGCATCTTAAATTACGACTTCTATTATATGTACAATGTCCAAATATGCCAGGAATCATCTTTATCTGTTCAATGGTTTTATAATACGTTTAGGCATCTTTTTTGAAAAAAAAAGCCTATATTAAAATTTACATAATGTGTTTTATTAAAAAATTCTCTTACATTAAAATTTGTACCAATATAACATCTTCAGTATTTTTATAATAGTATAAAAATAAGAGACTGTAGCAAAGATTTTTGTCTTTGAATATTCACGATATAAACGAATACATATTCTCCGTATATCTGTTACAGTTATAATGTACACTATACAGGTTGGTTAATAAGACGAACGGAAATTGTGACCACAGGAACAGGGTTCCTATTACAAAAATCGAAAACGAACACAACAACAAACTAATAAAATTTAAATTCAGGCCATGCTGCAGCAACTGGTTAAGAAAACGAATAAAAATCAATCATTGCGTTTACATTTTAACTTCTAAAACTAAAGTCGAGTATTATTAAGAGTTTTATTTCCGTCCCTCGCTAACAAATCCTTCACCTATTAGATAAGCAATTATTTTATGGCGTTTTGCTTAACGAAAAATTAACCGACCTTGGTAATTAGCATACAAAGTGGTGCTTAAGTAAAGGCCAACCAAACGTTTGGTGTGTAACATAAACAGAGTTGATTTTTGACAAAAATAATAAGGTTGAGTTTAGCTTAATGGTAAATGGAACGAATGTAGCTCGATGCATCTGACGAGTGAAATGCGAAAGGTCTCTCGACAGGTCGTGAAGTAAGCAGACGTCTTCACGTTCTGTGTCGCTGCTCTGGGTAGCTCTCGGTGGCTCTCGAGTTGACCTAATGGAAGCTCATTAGGGATTAGAGAGCGAAACTAAGTGCTTGGTAATTGAAATTCTGCATTTCACATGTGACATTCTATTCATATACATAGGTATCTGAAAAGCTTTAACGTACATTTTTGCGTTCTTTAAATTAAATTATTTTTTTACGTATTCAACCAACTTGGCTTTTTATAAACGTGTACTGAAATTAAATTTGTAATGAAAAATTTTATTCTTAAAAGTGTTAATCTCACATATTTGTTGTGTAAATATTATAACAATTAAAGCAGCATAATTATAATTGTAAATTACAGTTATACAAAATAATCAAAACGTATTATCTTTTTACACATTTATAAAAATAGCCATATTCCCGTGTTTGTTTTGTTCCCTAATTTCTATTAAAAATACATTTGAACTTTAATCATACCTATAAAGCTTAGCTTTAACCTATAACCTACCCACTGTAGTAGAACAGCAATCTATTAGCAACCCAATGTAGGGTACGGTCGCATCTCATTATTGATAAAGCTTGGAATGTACTTTACCACATAGCTTTAGCGTGGATTATTGACCGGTTTAGTAGCTAACCCGAATGTTAATAGTTTGATACTATACAAAGATATGGCTGAACAACTATGATATGGATACGATTTTTCTCCTTGTGGTCAATCGTCGCGCTTGTAAGCACGGTCGTTTGGGTCAATTAGTTGGAATCGATATCCAAAAATCTGATTGTAAGCACTTCAAATATAATCTATCTAACAGCCTTTCTTAGTTGGTTCCACTCCGACCGATCTTATGTCCTCTGAATCCAACGACTCCCAGCTGTTTTCTTCAGGTCATCACTCTACCTATGCCTCCTTTTACCTGTCGTCCTGTACTCCTTTTACCAAGGCGTGGACGCCATTCGAGGACTCTTTCGAAGATGTGCTCGCCTATTGCAACTTCAGCCGGCAAATTGTGCGAGCTATGTCGGTTAAGTTTGTTTGTCTACGGATTACAACGTTACGAATCTTGTTTCGTTGTGATATACCTAATATAACTTTCTCCATAGCTTGCTGAGTAATTTTGAGCTTTGAGATGAGGCCAACGGTAGAAATAATACTAAAGAAAAATTTGTATTTATAGTTGATACGATAACATCATTCAATTTACGCTCGAAATCTCAACAGTGATAAAATAAAAATATTTGATATTGTGAAACATCTATAAAGCGTTACTAAAAATCTCAATCCTTATCGGATCGTCTACTCGAAATCCAACGATTACTCACTGAAAAATCGTTTGTTAGCGCGCGATTGCAGCGAACTAAAGTACCTTATCCAAGTTCTATTCAATCAGTTGGAGTTGAAACATTTTATCACTTTTTATTCATTACTGGAGATTGTTTAAAACACCATTATTCAGTGACGGTCGTGAGAAAATAAGAAAAATATGAGATTGAATTGTAATTTTTAATTAAATAAAGAATATATTACAATGCAAATCTCTGTCTGTCTGTCAGTTACGCAATCACGGCCAAACCGCTGGACCGATCTTTCTTGATTTTGTAAAATGCTAATATTTTTAATAAAGTCCTAAAAAATGGGAATGATTTTTTTTTAATTAATCGAGTAAATCCTTTTACCCACGCGAACCAAGGCGCGGGTAAAAACTAGTGCAGTATAATTCACTACAATACAAATATATTTTATTCTGAACTAGTTGTAGTAATGAAGACACAAATTAGGTTTGATTTATTTTATTGAATTGGATGTCACAAAAATACATAATTATATAATGTAATTATTATATCTACATGTAGGGCATGATTCATGTAAAACATGGATATAAACAAGTTGAAAATTACCTGTACGTCGCTTCGTAATATTCTGACGTCAACTTGTTTGAGTGCCCCGGGAGCTGCTGTCATTTCGTTACCAGGAAAGATTGCTGGTCTATCCACATGGGAATTTGAATTCTGAGCACTGTTCGTTTTTTATGGCAATAAATATAAATTGCTTAAAACAAAAACGGATAAAACTAAGTTCATATCCGTGTACAATATGAACAATATAATGCAATGCAGTGCAGTGCAGGACAAGACAGTACAGTCCAGGATAGGACAGGACAGGACTGGGCAGGAATGAGCATGAGTGGGCAGGACTGGACATAACAATACGTTAATGTACGTGTATAATGAAATGAACGCTCCTCGAACTATTGCCTAAGATCATCTTAATTTCTTCTTTATAAGTTTTGGGTCCTACCGCACCTTCTGCAATTACTGCTGTTTGTTTGCTTTTTATTCGTTTCTTTCTTTTTCTTTAAAGATATTTTTTCGTTTCCTCTTTTAATTTCAGAAAACATCAAAAAATTTTTGCGCGAGATGGTGCTGCGTCTCCTAAGGTTGGTTGTAATCGTTGTAAAATTAAGTAGGTTTGAATAAAATTAAAATCGTAATAGATCATAGCGCGCAAATGTTCGTGGTTAAGCTCCATCGTTATCAATAAAAACCATAAGACGCAGTGCAACAAAATGGTAATGGTAGAACTTTTTTTAACATTAATGGATTTGAGACAAAGAATAAGCTCCAGTCGAAAATATTGTTAACTTTAAAGGAACTTCGTTCTCTCTGTTTCGTTATTTTGTTCATTGAATATAAAGCTGGAAATTAGAATCCAATATATATATTCTGATACTTTATTGCTTGGAGGTACCAAACAAGAGCTCTGATATATACAACCTGTCCCCGAGGCTTCGTTAAATTTACAGCAGAGCGAGATATGACAGCGGAAAATGGGGAGGGTCACATAATTATCTTGTCAAAAGTCCATCATCTCTAAAAGCATATATTCCAACAAATTGCTATGCTGTATACAAATATGCTTACCCACTTTGTGTAGGCTGATTTTATCGGTTGCTTTTGAATCGTCAGCTTCCAGTGTTTCTCTGTGATAGTTTAGTCGTTTGAAACTAAGACGTTCTCACGGGGATAAAGGTTCATTTCCTTCGCATGCCATAGTTTTCAGTAGGAATTCACCGGTTGTGGCTCACCGGTTCTGATATATATTTCCAGAATTTCAGACGGACCCAAACTGTATAAAAAATAGGTGGTATAATTGGGGTTTTCGATAATGCACCATCGAGTGTAAATATACATATATTTTTTGATATCTCTCATGCTTGCAATGTCAGTTTCCAAGGTAAATATTTACCCTAGTTCCTAGTACATTATCTAATTACATTCCTTATCTCATTATGCACGCTCGCCCGGATCATCATTACCTAAATAATTAAAATTCATTTATAATTTTATAAACAAGGCTTTAATTTCTCAAGCTTTACTGGGCCGTTGTGTTGTAATTTTATAATGCCTTCATCATATTACAAAAGTTAATTTATTTCTCTGTCAAGTTACATTTAATTTTCAACCCTTGTTATAAACTTAACCTTGATATACAGGGTAATTTGTAAAACATTAAAATCTCGCATAATTATATTACTGATGTCGTTACCAACAACTTCTGTTCGATGACTTTTTACGAAACATAAATTAACCAAATTCAGTCTTATAAATTTTTGTTGACACTGAGATATATCCTTAGTAATAACAACGTTAAGTCTCCAGTCATTAAAAAAACATAATAATAATTCGGAGTGGGAAAGTGTGTACCTAGACTAACACGTTTTCTACTTTTCTACACAAAAGTTCCATAGCATCTACCTACATAATGATGTTAACATTCGCCGTGACACAAAAAAAAAACTAATATTATATATCACATCTAAACTAATATTAAAAAGAGGAAAGCTTTATATTTTTGTATGTTTGTAACGAATAAACTCAAAACTACTGAACTTATTTCAAAAATTCTTTTACCATTAGAATGCTACATTATTCGTGAGTAATATAGGCTATATTTATTACTAGAAAAAATTATCGATCCTTGCTAAAACTTCAGTAACGTGAACCAAGGTGTAAAAATGTAACTAGAGAAATGTAAAAAAATAAGTCGAAGATAAAGAAATAAACCTATTACAATAAAATTACTTGAGTATGTAAAGCTAAAAAAGGAATTTGAATTAAAAATGAATATGTTATGAAAAAAGAATTAAAATAGGTTGGCAAGTACAATTTAAAATTTAAAGAAATAAAATACATACCTATATCCCTTATAAAGATAAAACAAAAAATATAACTCAAAATGTTTAAAAATAAAAGTACACCCGTGCTAAGCCGGGGCGAGCCGGGGCGAGCCGCTAGTTTCTTATAAAGTTAAACAATGCAACGTGCCTCGATGAAGTCTAATTAATTTATTCCTAACTACAGCAAGTACTAACTACTTTAAAAATGAAATAAGAAGAAATCGTTTCTTCTAATCTAAACAAGATAGATCCACGTAAATTGAAGAAAATGAGATTGAACTGCGGACGGCGTTGTAGGTACTATCTACTGGATAGGGTTCAAAGAACTCCAGTATGCCTTTCTTCTGATGTATTCTCTGCCTTGATGGATGATAACTATTCATATTATGCTGGAATTATCTGTGACCTTATAATCACTGTGTTGGGGGCTATCATCAGCACAGGCTTTGGTGTAGACGGATTTAAAACCCGTATGGCATGTTGACAATAGTCAAAAGTCGATATGGAATTTTGTTGTTATTACGCACGCACCGCACATCTAACTACAAGGACACGGCGCGGACGCATCAAGCGAGCGATTGGCTGAACTAAATAGGTCAATTTTAAACGCCGATTCTATTATCCGTTAATTTTAGGCTGTTTGATTTTATGCTTTTTATCTGTTTATCGACGTTATAATTCAACTGACCGACGCAGTTAACTTTGAATGTTTAATGCCGCTTCAGCACAAACTAGGTTTTTGTATTTTTTACATTGATAGGAGATAGTAATAGTTAGGTTTCTACTGTATTACTGTTAATTTTACTGTATTGCTAAATGGTCGAGACAAACATAGTTATGTAACTATGAAAATATGAGGACATCTAGCGTCTTTTATCATATTCCACCATAGCTATATACATATACTCGTATATCATAACGTCTTCGATAAGCTTAATATAACGTGAAAATATTATCTATATTAACTCTAATGCTCGCAGCTCCAGAACCTTCGCATGTCGTGACGTCACAAGCGATCAGCTGTTTATCGAAAGGTATCGACGCCGGAAAGCAATCTTGTCGTATCTCGAAAAATGCAACTTTACACCAGAGCCAAAAAACAATTTAAAAAATTCATAACCTGTAAACTAGAAGATTTAGATAGACCATTTTTGTAGCAAGTTAATTTTAAACAAAAACCTTATATTTACAATCGATTGAATCAATCTAAGATTAGTGCAGGGTTTTATTACCAGATACAGCAATTGGTTTTTCAATTATTAACAGCGATTATGGTGTAACTTATGAGATTAATGTACGGGTGATCACTAATTTATTCTAATTCACTGGCAGCAAATAGTTTTATCTGACAATAACATTTATAAACTGATGACCACTGGATAAGTCGATATTTTTTATCGTGCTATTTGCCATTTGCTGTAATTTGTATAACAGTCAATGGGGGGTTAAAATAAAATGCTGTATATTTGAAAATATATTTATTCGCAAAAATAAAAATGTTAAAACAAGTTTCAAACCAGAACAAAGAAAATATTATAACAATTTTGGCAGGCGAATTTGGTAAAATTTCATGGCGACCTGCAAATCCCATGCAGCGAATGTGCTGTATCTCTAATTAAAACATTAGTTTGATGCGGTGCGAATGGTGTAAATAGTTACAACTAATTAATCTTGTGCATTTACTATCATTGTTCATTAGGATTAATGGAATCGTCTACAATCTTGCATGCTGTACCGTCCGAAGTACCTCAAAGCGGGGGGCGCACTGAAGAATCAGCGACACGTCGCGGCACACCAGCCGCAGCACACGCTTAGTGCGCCCGTACATACTGCTCGATTCTGCAACACACTGTTATTCAATGATAACTATGTTTCTTTTGGTCTCATTCCCATCTCTTTTAATATTCTGTTTTTATACCGCTATTTAAGATTGTTTGTTAACGTGTATTGTTGTACAACTTGTGAATAAATGTATTTTCTTTCTGCTTTCTCTCTAGAGGGGTGTCTAATTAGATTGGTTACTTTGTTTAAGATCTGCCGCGGTTCGTGGGACCAGGATCGAACGTGACCGTCGCTTTGGGACGTGACGCCGCTATTACCTGCAGAGTGGATAACTTACAGAATTTTAAGGTATCAAATTTCAAGCAAATAGAAATAATTATTGATCCCATCATCGTGCTATTGTAGTTGGTCAATATCGACTAGATGTTGAAAAACGATTTTTGATCAGATCAGATCAGATTGTTAATAAAATAGGACGCAAGCATGAAAAATAAGTGAAGAAAAATTGTCGTTTGAGAGTCAAGTCGAGAAGTCGATTTGAGATTTCGTCATTTTATATTTTGTCATCTACTGCTTGTTCGACCGAAAATTTTGCTTCTGCCTATCAACGATACTTACAACGAAACAAATATAATACATGTTAGAATATTGAAATGCATTTACTTATGATGGACTTAAAATAAGACTGAATAGATAGATAGTTTTAAAAGTAAAATGAATAATAATATCAGCTAAATCCACCTTAAAGCAAGCTTGCCACAAGTAATTTTGTTTATTTGTATATATGATTGTGGTATGAGTCTATCTCCAAATTACACTAAATCTATAATTATAAATCAATATTTTTAAATTAGATACATAAATGAGATGGCACGCATTTTATTTCTTCGTATCAATGTAAAATCAACTACTGATTTTTTATATTGCATTTCCCAGGTATATTAATCCAAAATTGCTGATAACGTATGTTTATACGTTGACGTATCTTTGATGTATGTATGTTTTTAAACATTGACTTTGCTTTTTCCATAATTATTCCATGTTCTCAATATTGGCACGAAGATACGGTTGGATGAAACTGCAATTTCAAATACACAATCGGATAACAGTAATCACTCTGACACGATTTAACCTCGTTAAAGGACAATTTGAATAAAATCATGATCCGGGAAAAATTGACGAAAATTGTCAAAAGAGGCAGGAAACATCCCGGTCATTAATCATGAACAACGCCGTATTTTATAGTCGTCATCGTTCTATGGAAGTCGGTTATTGTTCAGATTTTCATTTATGTTAATTGTATTCTGTTTTATGACCTCATTTATAAGTCGTAGATTTATATGGGCAACTATATTATAATCTATCACTAGTTCAGTGAAGAGTACTGGTCATAGTTACTACTGGTTGGTTACAAAGAGATCATATATGAAGAGGGCGTCAGTGTATTCAAATGCATTATATCCATTATATTTCTTATATCCAGTGTATAGTACGTTTAAGCGATAGAAGGGTTAACCCGTTTCCGGTTTTTTTTTCATTCTTCGTGTGATAACCAAGTACCTACTTTATTTTGTTTTGTTATTACCATATTTTGGACACACGATTTTTGCTAATTAGAAATTTTGTAGAAATTTCCTATGGCGATACTATCAACACACCTGTAATTTTTTTAATACGTTTAAAATATAAAAGTGACCCGACATGCCGCCTTATGGTAAGTGGTCCCCGCACGAAAGAACCAAGTCAAATCACCCATGAAAGAGTATCATCGGGATTAAACTGAGACACAGTTTTGGTGATATTGGCTTAGATATAAGGACGAATGGAGATCTTCACGGTAAATGGAGTCTGACTTTAATAAATCTATGTCACCTTCAACACAGGTCACATATGAAAACCTAGCGTACGAGTTTCTAAGCTTGGTTTCGAAACAAAAGCAATTTTATTGCTTAAAATCTATATATTCTCAGGTTTCTTACTCATAATGAGTCTGAAGGGAATCCAATTACATTAGAAGTAATATCCAACGCGAAGGAAGAAACCTCCAACAATATTTAAGTAGCTGAAATAGATACATAAAATGTGTTACAGGTAGAAAATAAGACCAAGATAAGAAGACAGAAAAAGAATTTTAATGAGTGACAGTTAGAGTTAGTTAATTCTTTGCCCAGTAGTTAACTTTTATATATTGACGGATTGATCAAAAGAATGACAGGGGTTCTATTAAATTTAGAGCGATGATACAATGCAGGGAGTAAAAAACAGTCTCAGATGTTATGAAATGAGAGACGTTAATATAAACATGAGATATTCTCATGCACAAATTAAACAATTTTTATTGAAATATTTCTGAAATGTTGAGCGAAAATGTATGGATATACCCTGGAATTGAATTACTTATTTATAGTGTCGTCCTGAGCACATGAGCCAAATGGGTAATTTTTGTGAACTGAAAAAAAAAACAGCTAGAACCCGACTGATTAATCCAGACAAAACGATGTCGATGAAAAGGTTAATGGACAAATGGTGAATCGAAGATCTTGCTTTAAAGTTTGATAATATAATAAATTTTTATATTAAAAGCAACGTTACGCAATATCATTAATATTAAACAATGCCTTGCGTTTACTACGTACCTATGCACATAAAACTTCCATGCATGAATTTGAAATGTAAAAAGAGATTTAGTTATTTATGGAATTCAAAACCTGTTACGCAAACCGGTTCATGTAGAATAACTAAAGGTACCGTCACGTCGTGCAGATCATCTATTCAACCCTTAGGGGCTGTTATATCAGAGAATTATATTACTTGAGAAGTTGATGAGATTTACCCACAAAATATTTAGAGTAAAATAATATTTAGAATTAAAATTCATATTCGTTTTCTCTCAAACCGAAAAACATTAGAGTCATATTTACAACGTTTAGGGTCAATACAGTTTGACAAATGATTTTATATTTACGACTATTGCCTACTGTTGACATTATTTTGTGGACTAGAAAAACGATTCAACGTGATAATATTTATAAACGTTTATTAGAATCAAAAATTTCATATATACTCGTACATAAAAACCCTAAGAAATCAGCCGAACTAATTGAAAAACAACGATAACGAAAATGATTCAATTTTATGCGTATTCTCTGAAGGCTTACTTAGATCCAAAGAATATATTTTAATTATTTCATCGAATAATTTTATATAATATAGTTTTGTATATACATTTATCCTGCTAAAAATCTTTTATTAGAGATATTTTTTTCTCCCCTATAAAACTGGAAACCTGGAATGCCATCTATGCAACAATATTGGTAGTGAAATTAACGGTACTATACTAGTTTAAAGAACGAATATCGTAGTTTTAATCGTACCACCAGGTGTCTCATTAAAATAATAATATAATAACATTTGTTACATTTAATCAATTAATAAAAAAAAAAAAAAAAACTGTATGTGTTATTTGCTAGAAGTTAAAAAAAAATGTAATTGAACTTGAGTGGATGAATAGAAAGTGTTTTATTAAAGATTGAAAATTTGGACAACATATAAAAATATATACTATAAAGAGAGTGTAACCTAATAGTAGGAATTTAAAAATACGAATTTATTAAATCTCTCACCCGAGCAAAATTTACCGCAAGGAGCATTTTTTTACATCGTTTATTACAATATTGTAATATTTTATACGTATTGTAGATTTCGAGTGCACACACTTTGATAACAATGCAGTTATAACACTTCTGTCTTGATGATATAGAAGTTGGAGATAGGTACCTTCTTAAAAATTAAGAAATTTTGACTTAGTAAAACTAGATAAGTTTAGGTACTATGTAATTAATATTTTTGTAAGATAAATACATAATAAAATGTATGAATTCCTTTTTTTTATTAGAACATATCCTTATATTCATACCTGGTCACTACACTTTGTATCTTGGGCCTGTCTGTGGTTATTTTTAATGTACTAAAAGGAAGAAGTAATAAAGTTTATATACTTTTATTATAATTTTTATCATTCCTGCTCCAGCTTCTCCATCTTCTTCTCCTTTATAAATTTAGTTCTTCTGGGGTATAAAACTATAATTGTCACATGAGTATATAATTTAACTCAATTCGAAAGACCAAAAATGTAGAGAGTGATATCGACATTATAATGTGATATATTTTATTTGTACTGTGGTGTTTTTAATTAAAAAACTAGCCTGATATTACTTACATTATTAATTTGTGTAACTTTTCTGAAAAACTGACAAAATCAACATTTCGTAGTCATCTAAGAATTGAATTTGATACGAAGGTAAAAGATAAAAGGCCAGCAAGATTAAAACCTATATAATAATTGATAAATAAATGTGTATTCTGATTTTCAAATTTCTCCTACAAAGTATCAAATTCAAAACATAAAAATTGATTGACATAAAAATCTGCATCACATTATGAAACGCCAAATACAAATTGATATTTTTTTAACTCGAAATTTTATCACCAGGTGGCATGGCTTCGAGTGGATACGCAGACCATCCTTACAATAGCTGGTCATGTGATCACGAAAAACCATCGTATCAGCGTGCAGCATGGCGACGGGGCCTGGACCCTCGGCCTTCGAGATGTCAATCCTGCTGATGGCGGTAGATACATGTGCCAAGTGAATACAGAACCCATGATGAGTCAAACACATCTCCTGTTGGTTGTTGGTGAGTTTTATTCTTTGCGCTAAGAATTATATTTACTATTTATTTGGTGTCACACGAGTAGATGGGCAACCTGAT
>DWPT01003924.1:0-13805 GCA_018251895.1 Agathymus mariae mariae
TAATGTAAGGTAATGTAAGTTAGCAACCACATATTAAAATGGATATCTTGATAATATAACACTCTGTGATCCTATTTTATTCTGCATATTCATTCCACAAAAATATTATTACTGCAAATTCAATAGAAAACTTTTAATGTTAAAACTACAAGTAAATACTTATTTAAATATTATCATAATGTCTGCATACTATCCAACCTATATTATGGGTTATTTTAATTACATACTCTATATTATCTTTGGCTGTAGTATCCGAACTCCAAAAAAAATCGTAATGGTTACCATAAAAATCATACTTTCCGAACACAAAACTTTCAAATATAAATTGTCGGTTTGCTTTGCTTGTTCGTGTTTTGTTTGATTTGAAAGACAAACCTGACAAACTATTGTAATCTTTCGAATTAAATGTCTCATTTACTTGTAAATAGTTAATTTTGGTGTAAATAAAATGCCGCGTACAAAACGTGCGGTTCAGATGCAAGAAAAGTCGACGGAAGGAGATGACACCTTGAAAAAATTAAACAAACTTGGTGAGAGTTCCATACTTTTTATTCTAAATTTTTAAGCTAAGCGCTATGACCTATGGACTATATGGTTTTTTTTGAAGAATACTATGAAAAGAAAAAAAGAATTCTATCAATATAACAAAACAAACACGCCTTGGTAAAAGGAGCATAGGGCGCCTTTCGACTGTGAGTTGATGACATGAAAAATAAGATTCGAAAGGCGCATGTTCCAGCAGTGGACTGTTAAAGCTTCATAGATAGATAGTTAAGATTTCCAACATTGACATGATTTTTCTTCTTTCAGTGATAGATCAGAAAAACAAACTTGACTCCCGAGTAGATCTGGAAATAAGGAATGTGGAGTTGGCATTTAAAATACTATTAGGTTCCATCAGCAATGTGTACTTGCAGAAGACAGTTGGGGAGCTGGTATGTAGAAAATACATTTTTATATAGTTGAAAGCATCAGGCGTTAATTAGTATTAATCTACTTTGCAACAATCTGCAAGCACAATGTACGATGATAACCTCCCTCCCTCCCACAAAAGAAAACATGAGAAATAAAAGGATATACCAACATATGTTGGCATTCTACTTTATGTTAAATATAAAAATCTAAACTTGTTTATTTACTGTGTTTAACCATTGCATAAAAAATGGCTAATTAAGATTAACATTGCTGAAAATAACATGATAATGCTGTAGCTCAGCAGTTGACTTTCATCTTGGTTGTGTATTGGTCTAGCTGGTTTGAAGAAACAATTACAAATAGCAGAACATATCTTTTTAAATAAATTTTGTATGTAGGGTTACTTAACTCCTAAATGTCTGGACAGTTTTTAATAAAACTTTTTGCATGTGATTAAATCTCCTTTTAGATGGGTTACATTTATAGTTGGATCTGGTAATAGTACGTGCTTCAATTGGATTACAGAAAATTGGTTTTTCTGTAGGTAACATTTGTCTAGGACTGAGTTTACCAGGTATGCTAGTAAGTAGCTTAATATTGGTTATTCAGTGGGCAGTTCATACTGCTGTTCATACTCCATATGATGTGATCATAAGATTTAAAAACAAATGTGATTTGTTTTGAAGTGACTAAAAAGTTTACAATATGTTAGTACAACTGTGTTATATCCATTTTACATATCCCGCTGCATTATTATTATGTATATTAACAAACAAAATTTTTTCATATTTATTCATTTACAAAACTTGCATACTAATTTTCAAAATGTCAACGGCTAAAACTCAAACAGATATCTCATTTGAAATAAATGACCATACAATTCACACTAGAAGTGGGGGTAAATTTAATTTAGTACCAACATGAACCCTCGATGGAAAAAGAAATATCTTTGTAGGAGCACAGTTTTATAATGGACTACCAAAGTGAAAAAAGAATACATACATTACATCATTCAGATATTCAAAATGAGTTTGAAGCCAAATTTTATACTGACATCGAAATGACTCCTGTGTACCAATAACTATGAACTGAACTTTTATTCTGTCAACATGTTTATTTCAGAAGTCAGAGCTGTATCTAAAGGAAGTCACGAAAAACACCAGATCCACAGCTCGCCACTCTGCACACTCGGCGTCGAATGACGACGGTATTAACATTTGAAATTTTTTTTGACATAAAATAAGTAAAGGTTTGACAACAATTCCACCTGACAGTAAGCGGTTATGAAGTTGAAAACAGGGGAGTTGAAAACACCAAATAACAGAAGTCTATTCACTTTCGCCTTTAGACTTCATCGTAACTAGTTTACATCATCTTTTCTGTTCATTCCAAATTATATTTCTTTTGGTGTACAATAAAGTGTGATGTATTGTATAGCCGGGGACACATACGCGGGCGGGCTATTCTGGTCGCAGTGCGCATAATGAGGGACGACGCGAATCACGCGAACCGTGTCATCCGTATACGCGGTACGTTCACTACGTAAGGATGGATACCGGCCGTACGTCGAGTTGTTCGATGGAGGAACGGGGAATTAATTTGTACAATTTGTGCACACTACAAAATGCACTTTATATAAAACTGACCGACTGGCAGCCTTGCGACTGTGCTCGTGGCTTCGCGGATTGGTTATTGCACCTGTACAGTGTTTACTTTATCCGGGGCTCTAGACAATCTTCGTTTTATTTTCGATCCTTCGCACTAGAGAAGACCCTGATTACTAAGGCAGATTTGTCACAATATATTTATGTTATAATTTTTTATTAATTGTTTTTGTGACAATCCGCGAGCACAATATATTATGTTAATATACATTGACACATGTGGGACATCAATTCCCTGAATTATTATTGCTGATATCATGACATATATTATACTGTATATCAGGAGCTCCCCAAAGTGATACCTCAGACCCCCATAGCCAATATTTAAAATCCACCACCATCCATTAACTTACAAAAGCCCAAAAAAATAAAACACGTAACACAACCTATACAGTATATTGAAAGTCTCAAATATAAGTTGTGTTAGTTAATAGGGGTCAGATATTTAGACCTCGTTGATCCCCAAAATTAGTTTTCGTTTATGTCGACCGCTAGGACACCGATTTCGACCCCAAGAGGGGTCCATTTCGACCACTTTGGGAACCTCTGTAGCAGATCATACGACAAGGGCGCCTGGAAATAAAAGCACCACAATAGGTTCTGTACAGGTTAAAAACTTAATTAATAATTGTCGTATATCAACTAATATAAAAACGCGCCAAGAAGCAATTTAACTAACATCCAATTGATATATATGGTTTGGTTGTTTGTTGAAATTGTATAATCAATATGATGGCGCGTTGTTCTGTGTACTGCCTCTCCATTAACAATTACGTACGTAGTTTCACTTTCAGAATTGACCTATTTAAATTTTAAATCCATTATCATAAAATCATTAAGTCTATCGTCTTGCACTACATTGTTACTTAGCTTTTTTAGTATTATTTGAACTACCCTCTCAAGTATTTTGTAGTTCAAATTTGAGAACAAAGTTAGTGCTTTAACGTCTTATGCGTAATAAATAGTTACTTCACTATCATACCTCATTACTAACTTATTCATATTCATCAAATACCTGTGTATGCAAGATTTTTAGTAACTCTAGGGACACGTACAGTACAATAAGTGTATCTTCTTGTACAGTTTGTGAGTTTAATTAGAGCTTAATTGAAGAATGTACTATTTCAATAGGTTCAACTCAAAGTATTCCAATGAGTAGCCTATTTGTCAAGATGGTCTATCTTGGGACCAATTGCTGTTTCCTACCTATACCGCAGTGGCATAGCATAGCATATATTAATAATCAAGTCTCAAGAACGAAGGTATATATCTGTCACCAATGTACTTTGGTCCTTTGGTTGGCAGTTTGCAGAGCTACAACAGGGCTTTAAGGGGATCTACTTCTTTGAATTCCATATTCTGTGTTCTAAATATTGTAAAAAATAAAACTACCGGTTACCTACTATTTTAAAACACTACAATTGTTAGTATTCAAATCTTGCGTACACTCGCTCTTAACTAACCGGGCGCTTTCTGGGGCCAGGGTACCTCACGGAGATTTCATCGCACGACTCTGGCGAGCGACGTGCCAAGAAAAAGAACTTGGGTGAGTTGGCTTCACTCTTCATACACTACATTTCTTTGTTACTCGTATTTATGGTCGAGATTTTCTTGTTTTTATCGACGACGTACTAGGTATTAAGGTTGCCAGATCGCAAGACCAATATAAAATCCGTGCAAATTTCCAAGTTATCTGGATTTTGCTGTTGTCGGGATAAGTTTTAAGTCATTAGGCGACAGTATCATCACAGACGCATTGCCGGCCGCGATAAAAATGTTTGATAAATAGAAGGAGGCTTGTAGTGACTCAGACTACTAAAGAACCACGATACACGAGTACCATAGTGTTGAAACTAGAATTTATACCGCATATGAAATGTCGGGAGGGTATATACCTCCAACTACTTTCTGCTGTTGGTTAAATTTTGTAGAAATATAGTATGATAGTAAAAAAATATGATTTTCCGACTATAAATACGATTATTTTTTTAATTCATCTCTTTGACACTATTGCATTTCATTTGTCACGAATCGATATCAAGCTACTGCGAGTTGATCGATTTTTATTTTTATTTGGAAATCGACCGCATTGTAATTGCTATGTAAGTTGCAATCTTGCATTCCCGTTACTCGGTTGCCACTATAAAAGTCGATCATCTCCTTTGCATTATTCTAGTTTACTCATTATACACGAATGAAGTCATCCTGTTCGCATGTCTTCAATTTTATGCAAATATCGTCTGACCATTATTTCCACTCTGATGATGCTAGAATATAAATTTCCTCCAGTAATCAGTACTGAAAGAGATATCTAAAGCTTTCGTCGGTCTTGTTCACATTATTAATTCACTCTGCAGCCCTCTTAACTGATATGCCCTTATTTTAGCTTATGCTGATCCGTCTGAAACCAGAACTTAGAAACCCGAAAAGCTTGCTTTACAATCAATCTAGTTACCTTAGGTAGTAATGTACGTCGACACCATTCCCTAGGGCCACCATCCTCATCCGGTCGCTTGACCGGTCGCCGCTCTCGTTCAGTGGACACGTCGTCCCGGTCCGTGATGAAGACGGCCGCTAAGACGATGCAACGACGTCGCTCGCGGTCCGTGTACCGCACCCCGGCTTACAACAAGAACGCGCTCGTCAACTATCCCGTCATTACACCCAAGGTGAGGCGCTGAAGATGTGCTAGCAGCTTGTTGGTCAGTTCGCGTTACATGAACTTTGCAGCCCATGGACATCGAGATTTCAAAGCTGATAAAATTAAGATCTTATTCGGAGTTGGTTTTTACAAACACTTTTCGATATCAAACTACATTATCGCTCCAAAAGTTTCAAGCTTAGTGGTCCCGTTAGAAGAAGAGGCAAGAAACTACCAAAGGGGTGTGTTACCCTACTAAGTTATCGACAGCACTTCGTATTACTTATGGTTTCATTTTAAACTTATGTTCAAACAATGTTTAAAATAATCATTTAGTTTATAATGCAGCATATACGCATTTAACAACGCATAAATGAACCGACACTGGTATTTTCCAAACATTTATTTGCAGAAAATATTATTTCTCTAAAATTTTTATACCTGAAGTTATAATCTCACTTTCTTTGAATCCATGGGCCTGGTAGGATTTCAAAGTGATGAGTAGCGAGAGCACTAGCGGCCTAGTTCATGGCGAGGATCTTTTACCAAAATAGGGTAAAATTAGAGTCTACCTCTTCACGCTGCTCTACATTATAGACAGTAATAACAAACAATAATTGCTGATGAAAATTAACCACCAGCGGTCTAACTAGAAATACAATGGCTTTTTTACCATTTTGAAAGTTACAGAATATTGCACGGAATTACATATTTTTTTTTCGAAAATACTCGTAGAACCTGTGTAATAACGTTATAAAAATCTATTTAATATAAGGCCAGCCGTAAAACCGTTATTCGCGAACAACATAAAGATATTGGGCAATGTAACGGTGTCGACGAATGCCCGCAGGTGGCGCCCAACACGCCGTTGACGGTGCTGCGTCAGCCGCGACAAGGCGAGATGGTGGTCTCCATGTCGGGCTCGCCGGTCATGGTGCCCACTTGCTACACGTGAGTAAATTGTATAAGTCAAATGTCAAGAGAACATCACAACAATTTTAACGAATCATTTCGGCTAACAAACAACTTAGTCGTAGTGCCATCTATCGGATAACATCATATCTATTAATAATAGGCACATCAAAAATCGTACAAAGATGACAGTTCGATGAAATCCATCTTATACATTTATTTGTCGTGATATACCTAACAGTATAATGTTTACAGCATGCAACCAGACGAGAAGGCGAACTGCAACATCCTTCTGCAAGACGGCACAATGTTGTCGCTGCAGCCGAAGCAGCTGCGCCAGTCGCAGGCGTACATCCCCTTTTCGCTCATGGACGGCGACGTGCTGCGTCAGCTCAAGACCCTCAAGGACAACATCGAAAAGATGGTCTGGCTCGGTGAGAAGGCAAGTGTCAAGTAACGGTGCTTCGATGTAGTCTTGGTTTCCCAAATACACTTCTGAACTTCTTCGCCCGTTCATGTCATGTAGGTAGTGTGAACTTGTTAAGTGTTGAGAAAGTGAAGAAGAGAAATTGTCAAATAAACTGTATTATAAAAAAAAAGGATTCAGTAGACTTTCAAGTTATTCAAAACTATATTGACGCAGTCGGGCCACATCCCTGTGCGTCACGAAGGAAAGCATATCGGATAAACCACTTTGGGAGCCGCCGGTCCTAGCGCTCGTTTGGCGCCCAACGATGATATCGTGTCGGATAACCTGACAGCTCTGTACTGTACTGTGGTTGTGTGCGTGTCGTGTGTAAGTATTTAGTTAATTATTAATGTTATGGCTGACTGCGTGCCTCTGATAACCATTGATTAGTGAAATAAATAATGTATTTTAATAAAACTGCTTTTTATTAGACACAACTTCATTTGTATAATCGGTCTTACAAAATTTAAAATGATAATATGCACAGAAGTATTGTTTTAAATATTCCAGTTACTCTTTATTTAAACCGTATATTCGTAGAAACTCACAGGATAACATAAGCGCCATCTAGCGATGTGTGTAGCGTTAAAAATGTAAACTCAGGCGCTGGCAACACTCAAATCCATTTAAGCGTTTCGTTAACTTTGACATGATTAAATCAGATTCTCATTTAAATTTATTTAACAAACACAAACACATTGGATGCTGTATTGAATTCAATTAAAATATTTCATCCAAAGCCAACGTTTGTCCGATGTGATTCATCAGTTCTAGTAAGGTAAGTAACCCGGCCGACCTCGAAGGTAGTGTATTGTCTAGGTAGGTCTGTTACAAATGTTCATTATATGTAGTATTTACTTGACACTATAACCACATGTCACATGTACGAAAATTTAATGAATCATTAAAATGTTGCTTGAGTTCACTGTGTTTAATTTACGTGATTTATTTAACTATTAATCATAATTTAAATGAATTAATTAATAATACATGCCCCCCTCCCTTGTCTTCTGGCTGCATCTGCCAGGTCAATATTAAAAAACAGTTAACGAACAAAGATAATAATTTGGGTCATATTTGGATACAGTGTTGAGTGATTGGTCCAAATTTAAGTTACTCAATTGTGCATATTGGTAAACTAATACAAAAGTAAAAAGCTCAAAACTCAATGTAATCTTCCAACAGGCAGCCGGCGACTAGTAGCCATATTTCCCCAGCGTTTGTTCTACTTCCTTCACATACTTCTCCGGCACCCGTTGTTGTCTCATGGTTGCGACCTGACCATTTTAATAATAATACATTTTAATAACTAATGATCAACGAATTCCACAGTCACTCAGCAAGGATGCCGAGTCCAGTAATGTTTACACAGATATGGTACGACGATTTTCGTGTACAGTCACACTGTCGAAGTTTCTACATTATTGCGTCATCAACATCAATGAAATCCATGATTGTAATATTTCTTTTCACTATACATAGGCATAGGCATATATGTCTACTATCAGAGCAGGCACGACCACAGTAATGAAGACACGACTAGGAAGGACAAGTCCCAGCTAAACAGAATTGCTTCATTTGCCGACGCTACCGCTGGAATAATTACACCCTCTTACATTGAACATACAACACCAACCGCCAAAAGAGACGGGCCTCCTTACCGACGTAACCAGGACCCAGGACGATGAACGACGCGATAGTTGTAACTGCTATCAGTTACAACTTCTATAAGTCCGACGTAATCTGTCCGTTGGCCGTATTCCGTTGCCTAACTGGTGGATTACCTTGTGCTTGATGACTTTCCTCTCGTATTTGTCCTGCTGCTCTTGTTCCATGCGCAGCGCTACGCCTTCGTTGTGAATCTTCTCGCGGAGTTCCGCCCTGGGTTACCACAATTTTTTAAATGAACAACACTGCCATTATTAAATGCCTACAACACGAACTCCTAACACCGGCTTGCTGGTTGCGGGTGACCTGAACATAATTATGACATCTCATTTGTTCCAAACTGTCCGTCCACGCCTCGAATAGATCCTAGACCTTTTTTCCATAGGCAGTGTTAATATAACTTCTACAGAGTTGCTAAGACGACTTCAGCTCGTCGCCCATAACAGAGGGAATTACAATTAGTGAGTACCTACCTATATCGATAAAGCTACACAAGGTACCTCGCTCGCTCTTTGTCGTTGATCTGTTTCATGATCTCCTGCCGGTGTTGCTCGATACGCGCCTTGCGTTTGTCGTCCAACTGAAATTAATGTATTGACTGCCTTACGAATTTTAGACTAGTTTGACACTAGCTTCTAGACCCCAAAATCCTGTTCCATATTCTTGAACCGACAGGTAATTGCCAATTGACAAACTAATTGAGACGTTCAATACAAAACGCTGATAGATTGAGTCCTAGTGAGTATGTGGCTTATTGTGCAGGTAAAGTTACAAGTTTAATTGCAAGCCATATTTTAAGCTCAAGGGAAACGGACCAATTAAAGTCAGGCCGTGCAATACCTTCTTAAACATTTTGAAGTTAGCTTCATTGTATACCAGCGGCCCGTCCCGACCTCGTTCGAGATCAACGTTTAATTTTTATATACACACACTTGGTATACAGCCTATGTTAATTCGGAATAATGTACCTTTCAAATGGTACAATAAATTTTCAAATAGGCCCCGTGCTTCCGGAGGTTACCTTCTGTCTGCACACATGGCCACAAAATTTGCACTCTATCTTTGTAATATTAGTATAGATATAAAAAAAATTAAAATCATCTAATCGTTTAGTTTTTCTATAAACACACTTATGCACGCAACTTTTTGTTTCTACTACCGTTTCGAATAGGTGCTTTAATGAAGATAAGAAACCGCGAAAGGAACACCTAATCACATCACAGTAAGTTTTAACCTGCGCGGAACTGGTTACGACACTTACTTTCAGGCGAGGCGTCCTTGTCGTTAATATGTCATAATTACCATGCGTTAGTCATTAGAAGACCTCTCAACAATCTATGAAGAGGTTTGTCTAGTTCTTTGGCCTGAAGTACCTGAAATCCTCCTACATAGGTATACATACATACATATGACAGCTGTCAGCTCTTTCAGCTTTTCTCGCGGGGTCTTTGTCGTCACTCCAGGCGATGGTAAAATCTTTGTGGATACGCTCACCTACGACGACGAGCCTACGGCTACATACTCTTAGAGCAATCATGCCGTGAAGCAACCTGTTTCCTCAAATAACATTAATCCATGCTGGTTCCAGACATTCATATGATTCAATGATGATCATGATTTCGTAATATTAGCTTATACTGTTACACCAAAATAAGCAATGATAAGAGAGTACCTCCTTCTCCCTCCGAATAAACTCCTCGTTCTGTCGCGCGGCGTTGTTGAAGCTCTGCTCGTCCTTGGCGATCTCGCGCGCTATCAGCCGGTGGATATCTTTGATCTGAAACATTTGTCAAGTAACCATGTAGGCAATTACAGGCACTAAGAGCTGTGACGAAATTTAATACTTGGGATGAATATATTCCAGGTGGTAAAAGAAAATTAAAAAAATTTATACTATTCGAAATTTTTCCGGTCAAAAGTTTTGAGGGGTTAATAGACCCACAATTGGGTTTCCATACGCTTCTATGTGGTTATTCCCTCAAGGTGGAATAAGCTCATCCATCCCACTATGAAGGATTATCTTATAAATATTACAATATCTTGATTAACTTCTACTGGCGCTGTATCCGTTTCGATGTATTTGAAGAGCAAAGATGCTAGCATAAATAAATTAGTTCGTCTGTGTCGTGAGCAACTCCAGAGAGAAGTGTGTTTTTTTATGTTAATAGCCGACAAACGAGCAGATGAGCCACCTGATGGTAAGTGATCACCGGCGCCCGTGGACATCAGCAAGACCAAAGGTATCACTCATGCGTTGTCGGCCAGGGAATCCAAAGAAGGTAACAAAGATTGTACTGGCTATCAAGTCTCCAATATGTATTTAATTTTCAATTTATTTACCTTTAATTGTTGAATAATTTTAAATAAGGAATCAAATGGGTGGTTGGCTAATATCTTGAAAGGCATCGGCCATATCTCGTCAGCGTCGGATAAAGGAAAGAGGACTTAAGTTCCCGGAGAGACGTAAGTTGCGCCCTCTACTGTCTCTACTATGGTGAACGTTCCGAAGAACTGTTCAACCTGGTGCCTCCATCCACCTTCCTTTATCGCACCACCCGCAAAATTATTAACTCATTCATGAACATTTACCGTGTAATATTATAAATATTTCTATCATCACCGTCACATCGGGCTCATGCCCCTCACCTGCTGCACCCGCGCTTCGTGCAGGCGCTTCATCTCCCGGTTGCGGCGCACGGCCGCGTCGCGCTCCTTGCGTCGGTACTCGCGCTCCACGTCCTCCTGGATCTTCAGGTTGCGGATCCGCTCCAGTTCCTCTTTCAGCTCTTGCTCTGCCTGAGGAACAACATATCTGCGTATAATTTCTTCAAGCACATGGCAACTGTATTGCGTACGAATTATAGGTATGTAAAAAATCCTTAATTTCACTTAGGGCACTCCAATTGTAGAACTAGCTTTTTTTGCTGAAAAATAATGATGGTCATATTGAATCACATTGGACTGTTTAGTTACCCTCCGCTACAACTATGCTACCAGAGTACCGGGATATAGTCGTGATGTATGCTCCTGACCTCGTTTATGAAGAGAAATCCATGCCCTTAAGCGTTCTTCGTTCAGTCAAATTGAATTGATCACCTTCTGCGCCTTAGCGATGTGATCGATGCCCTTTTGCTTAGCGGCCTTCACGGCCTCGGCTTCTGCGCGGTTCTTAGCCTCCCTCTCGCGCTTCTGCTTGATAAAGTTGGCGATGCGCAGGTCCATGATGCGCTCTTCCTCGTTTTGCATCTGCTTGTAGTAGAGCAGCTCCGCATTGCCTACGAATTTATGTTAAATATTCTCCCACTAGAATCTCCGTCATTGATTAACCGATTTGGAAAATTCCTTTTTTGTTTTAGCGAGTATACTTTTCGTTTGGTTCTACTTGAATTTGAAGGAAAAATAGCATCACTAAGCGTGAAAAATAGGGGCTTAAACCGAGAAACTCATCTTCAAATTGATATAGATTTTTTTGTTAAAATATTAACTTGTATTGCAATGTATAAAGATCGTCTTGCTAAACGTTAATTAAGAACACCTTATTACTTTATATCGACAGCGACGCAGCTGTCCGGCCAAGTGCGACATAGGTTTCGGCAACGTACGAACACGTTATAAGGTTTGATATGCCCACTTGTTCTGCATTTATATTAAATTACTCTGCTTCCACTGCTGTATTGTGCTGCACGTACCCTGATCAAGGATCTGTTTCAGTTTGGCCTGCCGCTCATGTTTCTCCTTCAGCTTCTGCGCCTCGTCGATCTGCATTGCGATGTTGGCCTGGTTTACCCTGATGCTCTCCTCTTCGATGCGCTCTGCTTCCATTATCTAAAACAATCACGTGGATCATTTTAATTGTTTTCCAGTACTGCGGGTGAATTCTTAACTTACAATCTAAATTTGAATCTAAACAATCACATCGTTCAGATCACTTTAAATGGTGACATCGTAGTAATAGGTCAAACGTATAAATGTATTTGTGACTGACATCAAATAGGATTTTGCGTTGTTTGCTGCACTCTACCTATCCAGGTAGGTATCCACTGTGGATTGCTGGTGAACTGGACAAACGATACAACTCCAGCACAAACATGATAATTATGAGGTATGGACTCATGTCCATTTGTTTGGGTGTGTCATGTGTTTGGTGGTGTTGCATGAGCAATCGTAAATGAAGAGACTGTTTGCCATGTTATAGCGCTTTGCCAATACGTTAAAGGAAACTCATCTATGATATGTTCCTTTCTAATAATAGTACACTAGAGAACCTTTGCAGTTTCGTGCGCATGTATTTGTTCCTTCAGTGCTGCGAGATTCTGCAACCGCAGCTGGTGTCGGCGTTCCTCCTCCTCCTCAGCTCTTTTCACCGCCGCTTGCCTATTCTCCTCCATGATCGCATCCAGTCTGGAATAGAAATACATGTACGGAATCTTCGATATTATATATTTCTATTTTGATTTAATTTGTTAAACATTGGTTTGGTAGAACAAGAGTTCATCAACGTAACTTAAAAAGTTCAATTGACATGTCCAACCCAGAGTTCCCTTATTATTCCCTGGAATTACAATCGTCCATTTCCAATATTCGCCTGAAGTTAAGGGACGATTTAAGAAACTCTATCGTTAACTTATCGCTATTGTGTAAAGCATCTCACCTTCTCTGTTCCTCGTCCAGCTCTTTTTTGACGAGGTCCTTCTCTGCGATCTGCGCGTCGCGGATAGCGTGACACTTTGACGCCAGAATGATGCGGTTGCATAGTCTGGGGCCTTGCATGTTGTCAGCTCGGAGAACTGACAACAGAAAGACTACATTAAAATTGCTGAATTTTAAACGTATCACAACCAGCTGCTGGCAGTTATTGGAATTTTGGTGGTGGCAATTTTTAAATACTTACAGGAAATGGAATGATCGGATCAGTATTTAACTGAGGAATAGTTTCTAAAGTAGATAGAAGAACACAATCTTTTGACGATGTAAATAATGCTGTTTCGCAAGTGTTACACTGGTTTACATGTAATAACCTTGTGTTAAACGCTAAAAAAACTAAATGTATTAAATTCATTTTACCAAATGTTAGATAAGTGCCAACTGAAATTGTTATAAATGAGAAAATGCTTGAACTTGTAAATTCTACCACATTTCTTGGAATCACTTTAGACTCATGATTACAAAGGAGTCATCATATTGAAATCTTGTCTGGGAAACTTAGGTTCTTAACGGAAATAGAAACAGCGAGATTAGTTTATTTTAGCTACTTTCACAGTGTGATGTGTTATGGTCTGCTGTTGCGGGGCTCAGCTGCTGATATGATAAGATATTAAGTCGATTTTCATATTACAGAAAAGAGCAGTACGCGCCATTTATAACTCAGGCCAAGGGACTCGCTTAGATATCTCTTTAAAGAAATCGATATAACTATTAACTGTAGAGTCACAATTTTTTTTAGATAGTATTATGTACGTTAAAAATACTCTGACCGTTTTCCTTAGAAGTGTAATGTGCACAATATTAATACTAGAAATAAGGCTAAACTGATTAT
>DWPT01003925.1:0-13803 GCA_018251895.1 Agathymus mariae mariae
TAAATGTCAAAGCATTTCACTCTAAACCAATTTTAGACGTATTCGGAACTTCCGCCGATTAAGCAATGTTTCGAAACCTGGTCAAGTCTTGTTAAATGTTGCTTTGACATGTCAATTCCCGCTTGAAAACACCGATTTTTCAAAATGGATTCAACCTCTGCCCTAAGGCCGAGTATCTCATAACAAGCGAAGTGTCAAGCTATCGATGCTTGAGCACGTTGGTGCTAAAGTGGCCCTTGCGCGTTCCGAAGATAAGGAAATAGAGATCGCCCTTACACCCTTGGGGCTTCCTTTATAATTGAAAACGTTTCAGCCCCACAGTACTTCTCACCGCTTTGAGGATTCTTCCAGTATATCTTCATAGACCTTCTTCGGTAATAATGGAGCTTTACTGACACCTTACTTATTATAAAAATTGGAAAACCGAAACTCTGAAGTTTAGAATGTAACCAAGAAAATAAAAAACTTCAAATATGTAACGGATTGGAAGAAAGGGTGGATTAAAAAGGCAATAAAATTAACGAAAATATAATGTTTCGCCCCTTATCATAAAAAATAATTCAGTCACATATTGGAATAAAAAAATTGTGTTCCTACTGGATTACAGGAAAATCTTTTTAAACATCATCTTACTTAAAATATTCTATGATATATTTATACTAAAGAAACTATATCATATGAGTCTGACTCTGAGAAACTGCAAAAATGGTCACTTATTGGTAAAATGGCTGACAATATGTTTTCGTTGCCAAGAAATCATCTTACGCCAAATATAAACTACCGTGCAAATATACAATAATGCGTTCCTTAATAGCACAGAGCTGAATTGCTATCTCTGGTGAATGTTTGGTGTCGACCTCATAGACTCCAAAAATTCTCCGCCAAAATGCGTCTTATTTTCGTAGCTACGATGAAAGAATCCATTCCAGACACTCGACTAAAGCTAAATAATATAAGTTTAATCTTGTATGTAGGCAATGAGGTCGTGTTTGCAGTCTGCTCGGCTATTGTCTACGGTGGCCCATTTTTTCTAAAGGTGGGTTTGGTTTATGTAAAAATAAACATAGCCTCAGCAGATTGCCATTGAATGTTTTCGAAATGAGTTTTCGGTAACCCTCGATACTATTATAAATATTTCTGCACTACGGGATTAAACCGGGATGATTTTCCTCAAAAGGATCGAGAGACGCGAGCATCGATTCGAAATGAGAAGATAATGCCGGGACGCCCGCTGGCGATCCAAGCACAAAGGTTGTCGTTGTCGCAAACAAATCTGAATGAAAAAGTCACAATTCCATTTATCGGAAAGAAAACAACAGTAAGAGTACATCTGTCAATACCACCGTATAAGAATCTGTGATATAAAAATACTTTATAACGGCAGCTTACGATAAGTTCAAAGTTTCATCACGGTCCAAAATTGTCTCCCAGAAGTTTGGGTCTCCGTTCACGCTATCCAAAGCGTATTAACAGAACGCATTAATGTTTTAGAACATCATGGAGAACTTTCTAGTATGCAGGTTTGTTCACGATGTTTTTTTCGCAGAAGTAAGACATGAATTCTAACGTAGCTTTGTTTATGTAAACAGCCGACAAACGAGCAACGGCCACCTCATGAGAAATAGTCATCGTCGTTCATGGATGTCTCTAACATTGAAGGCATCATGGAAGCACCGCCGGCTAACATGAAATCGAGGGACTTGTTAACTGACTCTCCAACCCTGTAACCGAAACGCGTAAAATAATTGGTCGATCCTAGAAGCATGGTAGTAACTAGTTAGACGGGTAAAGAACGACTATCTACAATTATCTAAAGTTGAAATTACACTGGGTGGTACAGAGTTCAGCAACAGAAAATACATTCGTAGTTTGTTACGCGATGCACATGTATGTACTACCAGCCGGGTCAGGTTGGTTTGGCGGAATAATTAATGAGTATATATTTTTTTTATTATTTATCCTTTTCTTTATTTTCCATCTTATATTTACGACACAATCTCCAACATTTGATACCGCCCAAGGTTGTCTGCAAAGAATGTTACTATTTTATAAGGTGACACTTCATTTGAAATAAAAAATAAATTTTATTACAGTCCCCGTGCCTTGTTGTGTAAATTGAGTTGCTATTGTTGGTGAAATTGTAGCTGTTTGAAGGATCGTTGACCGAAGAGGAATGTCTGAACAAAGTAGGTACGTCGGCTCTTGTAATGTTTTTCTAAAAGGTTATAAAGATTTTATTAATATATATAATATATTACTAATATATATAATATATAATATAGCCTTTATTAAATAGTTCTCTTTTTAGTATTAGCTATTACCGTTCTCTCTCGCTGGGTGTTAAATGAAAAATGTCATTGAAGTTTATTAGTAATTTATCAAACATTTATAACCCCGTAGCCCAGTTGGTAGTGACCCTGCCTGCAGAGCGAGAGGTCCCGGGTTCGATTCCCGGCCGGGGCAGACATTTGTGTGACAGATACATGTTTGTGCTCGGGTCTTGGGTGTTTGTAATTTTATTTGTGTATGTCCACGCCACCCGCAACACAGGGTGTCTTAGTGCGGGGGTGTGAGTGTGTGAACGTTTATTTATTTGAAAAAAAACATGAAAATTGTGGTTCAAAAACAATTGTTATTTCAATTTTCCAATTTCAATCCCGTGTACTACAAAAGTTACTACTACTACGGTGACTGTGAGAAACTTGGAAGCAAAATCCCCTGATTGGTACTAATAACTGTTGAAAGTTAACATTGTCTTAGTACCCATATGCCATAGGAAACATTAATTTAAAGTTTCACTTAACTACAGTTATAGTTACTTCGATCCTTGTGAGCAGCATCCGAACTCCAATAAGCTGAAATAGATACTAAAATACTTAGCCTCTATACGGAGAAGTTTGTCCGTTACATAGCCTTTGTCACTGAGACCTGTGGAGCGATCGGACAACTGGAACACATTGAGAATATTTATTCGTGAAGTGATCATCACGTAATGAACTCTTGTGTTATGTAAGTAATGGCTAAAGGAGGCATGAATGGTGGTGGCCATGCAGGGCGAGACGTATTCCCAACACTCTGACAGTGTTGCATATAAGCTTTGTAAAATCATTACGCGCATTGTTTTTCCATTGGCACATGGTGGTGGCGTCGAATTCTTACTTTTTCTATTTAAGCAAACCGTAGCAAGGTCTGGTTTGATTTGGTCTGGTTATGTTTTGCTGGTCTGGTTTGGTTGATGAATTATTATAGCGCAATGATTTTAAAATTCATGATTTGTAGGATATTTAAGATAATGTATGAAATTTTAGAATTGAATCTAATACCCTCATCGCTCAACTATAAAACATTCCTGAATTTTAATCCTCTTGAATACATGCAGGTGCTATAGAGAACCTAGGCGTTTTGTTTAAAATTTCAACGCCTAAAGCGTTATTGATACTTTATTAAGTTAGATTAATATAGTATCAATAACTATGATGACTTGTAGCATAGGTTTAGTTCAAAGCGGTTCAAACGGCCTTTGTATGTCGCATTAAAAGAGCTTCTGTTAGTCTCAAGGCAAGCGAAAATATGGTTTTGTGGACCGAATTATGTTAGGGTAGTGAACGTATTTTAGTCTTTTGTGTATTGATGGACCTAAGTTCTACGGAGGTTAGGTCTTTTGTTCAGATATGTTCGTATTCTGTTATTATATTTGAATTATTTCTCAGAATATTCGGTATTTGAAATTAAATCTACATTTAATAGTATTTGAATTTTCTGAGTGTGTGCGGACGGTAGTCGCCGACTTCGCCTGTTTGAAAAATTATATCACCATTACAAAAGCGCATTATTTTGAATGGACGTCTACTATATAATATATAATTGTTTAATCCGAATGAAGTCGGGCGGGCCGCTAGAAATATTATGCAGAGAGTGATAAATTTGTGACTGAGTATGCAGAGGGTGATCTCCGGAGCCACGGCATTTATTTGAAAAAAAAAATTACCTTGTGAAATGTACCTTATTCCGGTTTAATAAAGGCCGTTTATATCATGTAGTATTAAAACACGTATAATAAATACACCACTGACCCAGTACGCTCTTTTATTGTATCCGTTACAATTATAGGACAGCAAAAATGCCCGCCAGTACGGGGCGTTCGCTTTTAAACTATATCGAACGGTGGCGCCATCTATGTCGTTTGAAGAATGGTGGCACGGTAATTCAATAGCACAACTAGATCATTTAACATTTAGGATGATATTTTAGTAGTTTAAGCCCTCAACGCCAATCACTTAATATTTATCGAATTAATTTATGTAAAATACTAACATTGCATCAGAACTTGTTAGCCTAAGTATTAACTTTTGACATTTATCGCGTTATTCTATTTTATGATACCAACAATAGTTATTTCATTTTTCAATCCGGATGAAGTCAGTGCGAGCCGTTAGCTATAATATTGACGCGCTTATAGGTCGACGACTTGTGTCATTGTAAATAATGAACCGACCAATCATTATATGTATTGAGTAAATTATAAACACCTCTCATTTTTACGCCCTAAATACTATTTTTTGCTTTTTAATGCAATAGTGATAAAGCATGTGTCTAGTTTACTGTACTATTGTTTTATTTACTTTTTATTATTAATCCTTTCATAAATCCTCATTAACCAGCGTGGTATGTATGCTCTAGGCCACCTTATAGGATCTGGGGCATACTCCCTGTCGTTGCCGCAGTACGATTTGGTGATGAGGTTAGTGTCGAAGGTTTTTGTGCCGTGTGCGACATGCCTTAACTACTCTATGTCATGATACATAAATGTCAACACAATGATGAATACATTTATGACACGGACGCCCCGAAATAATACCGCCGCAATCAGTTCAAAGCAGATTTTTTTTTTTGTTTTTTTTTTTTTTATGGACAGATAGAGTTATCTTATAATATTTGTATGTATTGTCATCATAAGTTTTAAAATAAGTTCTGAGGAGCTTCTTTCGCCTTTTCAACTCGATATTAAAGCACCTTTTTTGTAACGGAAGAACAAAATAGAAATGAAGTGCGAAACTGAATATATACAAAATACCTAATTTATAACAACCGGGATGGACGTTCATTGATGTTGTGTCCTTTGAAACATAATCCGTCAAACTCTGGACGCTGCACAAAGGTATCCCCTATTATCGGCTTGTTAATTCTTTTGTCGTTATTGGTATACATATGTCAAATAAGTAGCCAAGATAACCGTGTCTGTCCACCGGAGATTTATTGCAATGACTATCGATTTAGAACAAGGTAATGACCAGTATTATAAGATCCAATTATCCTACGCAGCGAAACGGGGGACGATAATAAACCAGCGGCTAAAGAAAGAACCTATTAGAGTGAGGTGAAACCCGACTTCAAGCGCTCTACAGATACACTTTGAGGAGGCCATTATTAAACATTTCAGCCATTATACTGATTATTTTTGCACGCGGCTGACGCAGCGCCCCTTTGACAAGAGATACCGTTTAAATCGCAATGGCGAATGGAAGTTTTTAAAACGATACGAACAACGACTTTTTCATGTTTGTTTGTAGTATATATCGCTTTTATATTATTCGATATTAGTTGAAAATGTTTATCTCGATTTGAAGAATGTTCGTTACTTTAATGTTAAGTTTTTTAGATCATTTAACATGAAGAACTTAAATTCTAAATTAACTTATACGTCACACATTTGCGTGTCTGTGTGCATGCGGGTACTTATTCATACACTTTATTTCTCTCTCTTTATTAATTTACTGGAAAGTACTTTTGAAATTTGATAGTTGGTACAACTTTAACTAAGCCCAACACTTGCGAGCTGATCACGAATAGCGTGAATAATCGATTTTTAATGAAATGAATAAAATAATAGTAATAATAATGAAGTTATATATAGCTTCAAAATTTATCTTATTTTTTTTTTGTAATTACTGGTCAACCAGCAAACATTGTCAGAATGACATGTAGTTCAATAAGAGCAGGTTATATGTGCGTCCAGCACTGATTTGAAACTGTTTGAAAATTAACTTGAAATCTCTAAAAACTAAAATATTAATGAATAAAATCAGACCAGTTTTCCTCAGTTATCAGGTAAAACAATGTTTCCTTCGATCCCTATCGCAGAAACCATGATAAATTATAACAAAATATGTTTCATAGTAAATTAGTTGGCCGCAGGGAATTGTCTATTACTAGCAATGACCCTAATGCCTCGGGGTACAAGTTTAGGTAGCTTTCAAGGGTATGAGGCCAATTTTCAACGTTGTTATTAATGTTTTATGATCAGTTTCTAATTTCTAAGTAATCATTTGTATGTGTTATGTCAGAAATAGTATTTTGTTTCATTATTAAAATCTTTTAATGTTTGCACTTTAACATTATAAAAAAAAAATGTATTGTGATTGCATTTCCAATATCTTTTTGTTTTTATTTTTTTTTGGTTATTCCATAGAAATATTAAAGTAGTAAATAAAGCATGTAAAAGTAAAGTAAATCATAATGATTATATTCCGAAAAGTATGTAACACCAAAGACCTTATCGCCAAGCAGCGTCCTCTGCCACACAACCGTTGTGTAGAAATTCAGATGGCAAAATAAGAAGATAGTAGAGTGCACGTTAAGTGGTTTATTCATTGTATGTGTCCGTTAGTGGGGCACCTTACCTTTTCCCTCCGGTAGATTAAGAGAATGTAACACGTGACATACAGACACAAGCAGGCGATCCTTTAAAGATTTCGTTTCTTCATTAGACGTGCACAACCTCAATAAGTTATATGTTCTATTTCATTATTAGATAAACTTGCTGTATACAAATAGTTATTTTTACGGTAACAAGTTGTAGCTTACACTCTAAGCGAGTTATTCCGATTTAAAATGTATATTTACTTATTTATTATATACGTAAAATGTTCTATTACTGAACATCAAACGATATAATACCTTAGTATGAGAATCGTGTTGATATAAGTCGAATTAGCGATATCTGCTCTTATATAATTGCAGAGATACATCCTTAGATAGGTTAAGTTCTACAGCGGGGCAGTTAGAATAACGGATATCGTTGCTTTGTGAATAAGCATGAGCACGTATCCTTCTCCCAAATGGTTGTTCTACGCTTTAGCTATGTTTTCTAAGTATATTGTATCCGTTGTTAGGGCAAGACTGTATACGTTCAGTTAGAACAACCTATCCATTTTGTAGGGTGATAGATCGTACTATTGCCGCTATGACTGCATTATTAGCGTGTCAATAAACGAAGATAGATGAATTTCTTTCCACGAACTTGAAATGTCACTCCGATGATAACGCATACGAAAGATTTTTAAGTTAAGCCGAAAAGAAGGGCTATTATTCAGTATTTCATGATAGGTAGGTGATTTAAATTGTCCTTTAGATAACTCCATTTGTAGACAAGGTGCTAGGTATATGTGATAAGTCTCACGTGAAGAAAATATAATCTTTACTGATATTGAAAGTGTAAGACGAAATATAGTTGTGAAATTTTAGTGCAGGTAAACTTCATAACATAAAGGATTCATTTTTTTATTTGGCTGTTTATACATGTATAACACTTATTACACTGACCTTATTGGGGCGGCTTAGAATACTGTTTCAAATTCCATGCTGACAGAACAGGATGCCGTGAACCAGGGCTTCGCGTAATGATTATACTAGTGGTACCAGTTTTATTATTAAGTCCCTCATAATATTACTGGTATTATTATCGTTCCATGACGTCAGCCTGGCTAGCTACCACCTGCTTGAGTAAGCCGCCAAACGACTCGTCGTGTTCCGGCTAGGAACTTGAGAGCCAGCACTTTCTTTCTTCTCATTTCCTGGCCGACGACGCGTCAGTGATACTTTTAGTGTGACTGATGTCCATGGCCGACTGTGACCACTTACCATTAGGTGACTTGTCTACTTGTTTCTGGGCTTGAGATAAAATAATGATAACAAAAAAGAACACTATTATAAATGACCTTTAACATATTTGAAACTTATATGAATGGGTAAAAACTTAAATTAACTCATTAAACTTATATCCAGAAAACTTTTCATTCCGGTAAACGGATCTGTTTCCGTGGAAGGTTTCAAAATTACTTGTAGAATATGTGTATGTAGGTCCTACATATACGCCATGGACATGAACAAACCAATCAATTACGGGATGTCCGCCGTTCGCGCACTACTTGCAATCGATTATTGGTGATTGTTATTTATTATATAGCACTTTTATTATCTGTGTCTGTGGTGAAATGAGCATAATTTTATAGCAAACTTTAATTTTATCTAGTAACACCATCTCGCCATGCTGCCGGGAACAATATATACATTAATATACATACTATTTACCTCTAAAAAATTATATTTACTCAGATATATCAGGCGTTTTATAAGTTTTATGTTTACCATATTTTAATCCCTTTATTGGCTAGTTTGCCTTCTTTTCTACATAGGACATTCTTATTTATAACTACAAATAAGGTCACAAAGCTTTATTTATTGGCTTATCACCAGGATTAATATTAAATTGATATTCCTAGGGACCAGATTCATTTCTCGCAACACAGATAAATAATTGAATTTATTTATATTAGATTTGAAATATATAAACATTTATCTAAACATTTATTTAGTTTTTATATTAAATGTAGGTATATTATTTAAACTTATAATTTACATACGTATATATTTTATTACTTCCTCGATCATATCTTTCATCATCGAAATATTAATTCAAGTGACACTAAGTTTGCTGCTCCGATAGTTCCACTTTCATCTCGCAGATGAAACGGGTAGTACCCAACATGCATACCTCTCATTGTCTATCGTTTAATAAAATATTAAATAAATTAATCTCGATTGTAGTTTATTATTTATGGGTTTTATATAATACGAAGTAACATTTGAATCTGTTTATCGATAATATTCAGCACGTTCCTTAACTCCAGCGAAGCCTACCTACATTGTAATTTTAAATAAATCTTAATATACTCCGTTCGGGCTTTATTTTTTGTACAGATTGACATAATTTTCAAGAGCGTCGACCAACTTGTTAAGGTTTCTAATTATACCGCCTGATAATAAACCCGATCGGATAGGTAATTTTAATTTGCTCTTAACTTCCTTAAGCGGTTCGCAAATAACTAAAGGATACTGCGTTATTATGATAGGAATCGGGCCGCCGCCATGCGCCACCGCTTCGAGTACCGCGGTCCCCGCCGCGAAAGGATCAGATAGCGTGCTCGGCTCTCAGCTCGTCTCCAAATGATGATTACCTTAACCATTTCCGAAATAAGTTGGGTACTCTGAGCCGTTTAGCCGTATTCTGTTAAAAAATTTAAAGCTTAAAAAGATATTATAGAAGATTGTTTTTATTAAGGAGTAGTTACAAGTTTTAATAAGAAGGTGTGTTGCGGTAGTAGCGGTGAGATGTGGAAGTAAAACAAGTTTTGACATGTTTTGTATGTAGGTGAGGAAGAGAAACGAATATCCGTTTCTACAAATTGGCGTATGTGAAGTAGGAATGATGAGGTGAGGAAGTGATGTGAGAAAAGAGAAAGGAGTAATAAGTTTAAACATGGTATATCATGAATGTGGTATATATATGTATAAATATCCAATACCTTTAAATCATTTAAACTTTGATTTGTTTCAGTTTTCAAATAATGACAATATTTACAGTTAAGCGGTAATTAACGCAAAAAATACTTTACATAAACGTCTTATTGGTGTAGTATTACATTTAGAAGTTTGGCCATTTTTTACGGAAAAATAAAACGATTTGGGAGTTGTTAATCGACGCATGCTACGTAATGTAATAGGACATAACTTATGGTATAAATATTATGTTTGAGAATGTAGTTCATGGGAATTCATTTAATTTATTATTAAAAAGTGATGCCGCTGTTGCCCTGCTTTGGGACATCTGTAAATAATATTATAGTTACAGTGTTATTATATTAGTGCGTGATTTTTTTTCAATTATAGGTTGTTAAATTTATATTCCAAGAAATATGTTTGTAATTACATATGTATATAAATTACTAATGAGTGTTGCCAACTATGTTTATACGATCGCAAACAAGCCTGTTTTTCCTTCAGAACCACACATAACACGACTCCTAAGCTTCTAAGTCAATTCATCAACCAAACGACAGTTTGCCGAATTATATGGGCTCGAGAAATGCTTATTTATGTAAACATTGCAATGGAAATCATTAGCTGTCCCAATAAATCTTAGCTTAGTACACGAGCTCTATGGTTGGTTGTTACGGCATCAGTTTCCCAAATTATTTGAATAACAATATCAACCGTCAGCGCTACTGAGGAGGCTCAGTAACGCCATCTAGATTTGAAAGCAAAAACAAACTACGACCCTATACTCCATTTGAAAGGGACTCTGCCTGTTGGGGGAGGAATCCTGGGATTCAATTTCTGGCCGTGGCAGATATTTATGTGACATATATTTGTTCCAGGTACTTACTGTTCCCGATGTTTCGATGAGTTTGTTTGTATAAATCCCACCTGCAACAAAGAGAATATTAGTGCGAAGATGTGAGTAAGTTAGAACTTGTGTTCGATTCCTCCAAGCTCTTCTACTTTCATTAGTACCAAGATATTAAATAGGTTACATAATCTAACCAAGTTACGTACCTATTGGTAATGCCTTGTGAAATCTCATCGAAAAATCCCAAAAATAATTGGATTTAAATTAAGAATCATTTTCAAATAAATCTCCTATCATGCATCACTGGGAGGCAATAACAGGACGCCCCTGTCACCGTTCAATCATTTGAAATTAAATTGATCCATTATATTGGTCTAAATGTGGCTTTCAATGCGTTCCGGGTTTAATTTCACGGTGGTCAGTTTGTTATGTTTGTACCGTGAAATTTCCCCTCGTAGTGAGAGTAGACTTGTAGTCTGGTCAAAGACGTTTTGATTGTATCTGTTTGAATTTGATTTGAATTAACTGTTGGTTAGTGATAAACTGTTACGATTTGAAATATTTGGTTTTTATATATAAAATTATAATGAAAAGCCTGTAAGTACATTAGATATTTCTGTAAATTTAAGTGCAGGTCGACATTTTGATTAATGTAAACGCCAAAACATACCGTACTCTGGGCCCGACATAATCGACCCCCTACTCCAATTGGTACTGAACCCTGCCAGTCGGGAGCGGGCTCCGGTTACGATTTCCGTCCGGGTCGGATCATTATTTATTTATTTTACATTCATTTGGGATTTGTGTCTCTATGCGTTACAGAATCATGCTGATCTCACGGAACAGATTGAGACAATATTTGGCTTTGTGCGCCAATATCTTGGATGCCTTTTATTCCCGCTACCGGATCTACGTCGGATCGGACGTTCTGTTAATAGTAAATAGGTTAGTTAGTGTATGTTATGTTTGTGTAGCGTTCGCAATACTTTTATATTTTAAATTTATGGAATTCAGAAAAATGGTCTCAAAAAATGAAATGGACTAAGTAAGAAATTTATTATAACGCCTAATATGTTTAACAAGCAACAATTGTTTCCTAAGGATTCAAGAATGATGACCATGGATGCTATTATGATTGTGTTTATATGAACGGACAGAAAAACGAGTAGACGGGAGCTTATTGTAAATTATTACTGCCATCTGTGATCTCCCTAACACTAAGGGCGTCACCAACGCGTTGCCAGGCAAAAAGGTACAATTTTTACCAGGCTTTTAATTTTTCATGTTTGTCTAATTTTATTTTTTAGGCATCGGTTTATACAAAATAGTCTAAACTTTATTTACTACTGCTAACCCATTTACTATTCCATGGGAAGAGATCCACTTTTTTAATTAACAAATATCTAGCAACTTTTATCTCTAACCGCACTGACAAACAGATAGACAGTGCAGAATTTAAAAAAAAATTATAGCCTCTGTACTGATTAAAAAGTAGTATAGATTGACAATTGATAAACAATATGGGTTACAATATGTGTAGAGCAGCAAACAATCTTACAGCAAACACTAGCTTTTCAGTTGAGAATACTAATACTGGCATCAAAGGTCTGGCAGTTTCATTATGATCGAGTGGAAATTAATTTTTTCCTCCAGAGTCGCTCACGTGCAGCTCTATAATTACTTCCTTTGACGCACGAACACTTCCATCTACTGTGTTGACCTAGCTAAGACTCTTTGCTAACATTGTAGGCTTCAAAATTAATTGATTTATAATAGATTCACTATGCGGTGCAGTATTATTTTATGGCAACGTCAGTTCGAATGTTGGTGATTGGAATCCTGCACGCAATAAAAAAAAAACTATTATTCTAATATCGGCGAGTAAAAACCTCCTAACGATATCTGCACACCTTAGAGTTGTTGTTAACGTCCTCAAAGACATGAAGTCTGCCAGTGCGCACTAAGTTAGCGTGGTGGTCTACGACATTCACTTTTCTGATTGTGTGAAGGTATTCGAGTCCCGGAGTAGACAATTTATGGTTGTAATGCTAATGGGTATTACTGAAGTTAATTAACCAAAGTTCAACGCTTTCACATACAAGGGTTACTCACAAGAAAGACGAAACAAATAACCAAGATACAAGGATATTGATGTCTGTTTCTTGAACGATCAGGTCAGTAAAAAGTTAGTTAAGTGGTCATATTTTCAACAACTCTTTAGCAACTCCGCTGAAGTCTCCAGTAATGTCGGCTGGAAATTCCGTAAGGGGCATAGAAGCGCTCATGATACTTAGCCGTCAGTGTCCATTTAACAATTCCGACGACATCCCGTGCTGTTTAACTATGACAAGTCGTTGTGTAGTCTCGAACTCTCGATACGTTTCAGATATGTTTTTTTTTAAATTGCATGTGAAAATGGTTTTTGCAATAAGTCCAACACCACTCCCTACATCGTATCAATGTTATAAAAAACTTATCACTATATAAATATTACTGAGCCATGCACTCCAATATAGCTCGACTACTGAGGTAATAGCGGCCACATTGCAACGTTCGAAAAGCGTCTCTGCTATCACTGTTGGACAGAAGGGAATGGTTATCATATCACCGCTTATCATATCGTTTTTGTCACGTCGATCGTACCCACGTACCAGTAGGTATATAGGAATATAAATTATTGAACTATTTTTGATGTATTAGTGGACAATGATAATCGACTTTAAATGGCGTAAATATGACTATAATCCTATTTGAAGTCAGTTAAAAATTTTGCAACGCGTTTATTTAAATGCAGCTCGTAATATAGTGGCTATAAACGAGTTGAGGTGAGACGAGTTTAAAATACAACATACCAAGAGTTCTTTGTAATTGTGAATAGAAAATATTATCATCGGAAGAGTCTTGCCGTTTCGTCTGTTGGGACTCGTCATAGTAGGAATTTACTAAACAGTGTCGTGTACCTTGATGAACCAGTTCAGAACATTATCTGATGAAAGTCACATCAGATAATCAGATCACATAACCTATTGATTTGTGTCCATTATAAGTGTGTTACCAAAATCCTCATGTTTTGTTGGCCAGGTCTTTTCGACAAGTATGAACTTGTGCCTTGTTGGCTGAAGCCAACGGGAGACATCATGACCTAGTCCAAGAGAGAATATAGTGAAGAATTGCGACGCACAAACGAAGTAGCAATTCGAAACAATATTTTGGTAATGAAAACCCGGAAATTGAGGAAAGGAGAAATATAGGATATAATATATAACGGGAGTTGGGCCGTTTCATTGTTTTAAAAATGTGTGACGTCAGCATAGCTTTAGCATAGTTGACGTCAC
>DWPT01003926.1:0-13799 GCA_018251895.1 Agathymus mariae mariae
TTAAAACACAGCTTATAGGCAAAGCATATTATAGTATAGATGAATATAATAATGACAAGGATGCCTGGAAATAATAGCGTCGAAACCGGTTCCGCATAGGCTTAAACTTTTGTTATTACTATGTTGTTTAAAAGATGTGCTGAGGAGTTTCTTTCGCCATTTCTTCTCCTCAATGTTAAAGCACCTTTCCAAAACGGTAGTAAAAGCAAAAAATTGACGTGCATAAGTGTATTTACAGAATACCCATATGATTAAATGATTTTGAATTTGAATTTGAATATGTAAGCATTGTTTTTTTTGGATGTATGTTTTTGTATAGATTATAAGATATGTCCGAAGTCGACTGTTTTGTTGTACTTTTGAAATACAATGTAATGAATCTATTGGTCAATTAGTACGCTGCTTGTCGTAACGATGAGATTGAATTCGAAATTCTTCTAAGGATAAATGTTTCACTTTTGATAGTGTTTTCACTGTGTATTCCTGATACAATTATAGTTACAGAAAAAGTTAAAATAAAACAATATACAAGTACATAACAAATATGTGTCATATTTTTTCCAATTACTTACAAATCTCCTACTGAGGAAATAATAAAATTGGATCAAAAATTTTATGTGAGTTTTAATTGACATTGTTTATCGTTGTGTTACGTGTAGCTAAATCTGATAGGTATTTTGAATCAAGAACTTTATAAATGGTTCTAGTATTGCAAGGCCATCAAGTTTATCATTACAATCCATAATTGTGCCGCTGTTGGGCTCGGATGTCCTCTCATACTATCATAATGAGATGGAATTAGGCCATGTTCGGCCACACTGACTAATTTATGCTTAGTTAAGTAAAATCTGGCGTTGATTTTTTAAAATAAATATATTTATTGTATATGGCTATTTGGAAACCAACCATTTCATTTATAAATATGACAACATAAACTTCGAATACTGCTGTTATTTCATTTTAAGTCTTTAAAAAACTCGTCCACTTTACTGTGTTATTATAGAGGACACCAGGGCAAGCAGGACCAGTTTAAACCTGTCCATAAAAATTTATTAAAAGATCCGTTAACATTAATTATTGCTATTAACCAGTTCGTATACAATTCTATAAAATTGTTACCTTGCCTGGCAGGTTCTAATATTTTCCTAGTCTAACTACTAACTAGTTAGCAGTGGGTAGTACCTCGTCATGAGAATAGCCTAGACATACTCCCGGCCCGGAAAGCTTAGCAGTTTTCAAGCGTCTCCTCATCATCCTATAACTAACTAAAATATAGATACTCGTTACGTTTACTAATAGTAACCGAAAAAAACACCTATTAATTTTTGACAAACTTTTCATGTTTAGCCCATTTTATACATTTACTTTCAACTACAAAATTTTGTCTTAAATTCCATATTATTTATGATTTATCCCGCGGGAACATATTCATTTTCTGCGATACAAACTACATTAAACTCTGTTAAATATTTTTCGGATGCGTTTTAAACAGAGAAAGATTAAAAAATATATATGTTTTGGACTGTATAAAAAATTACACTATTTATAATAAAATTAAATATATATATTTTTTATTAGATTACTAAAGGAACTTTGTAGCTGTCGACCACTTCGTCCCCTAAGGGATCAACAATACACACACACACACACACATAATTCTATACTAATTAAAACATACAACAAAATCAAAACATCTTCAACTGTACCGCAATCAATTACATTAGAGGATTGGACTTTTTTCATAAAAAATGCAAACTTATTTGACGGGATGTGTTCGGGGCGTAATCTAAGAACCATCATAAGGTACTGTCTATTACACGATGTTTTATCAATCTATGGGATTCGAGATATTTGTGGCTGAATAATTCTATACCAGACGCCTTGTACAAGTGCACGTTTATCAAAATGTTCCTCCCCCGAGTGTCGACATTGTTCTTTAATTAAACTAAAACATTCTGTAAACACAGGTACCACAGCTAGCGGAACTCCATTCTCAGTCGCTTGTTTAGCTAATAAGTCCGCTTCGTCATTCTCTTTCAGGCCGATATGAAATGGGTTCCATTGAAGTATAGTTTTTTTGTTATGGGATTACAATCTTAAAATCGATTTAATGGAATGATAGGCAATCGGTAGTCCTCTCACGGGAGAGAAACAACGAGCCAAATGTTTGTGGAAATAATATACGACAGGGCTTCTTCTATGGCAATAAATTCTAAGTGCATAATAGAATCGAAGCTCATATGCGATCTTAAATTTCATCCCACATCGCAAGTCAGTATCCAGAAACGCCGAACCTGCCTTCTTTTCATCTTTAGATCCATCAGAAAAGATTTTATACCAGCCACTATAATTTTATTCGATAACGCGTATACGGGTCGTCTTTAGCTCGTAAATATGATAGGTGCATTTGGCTTGGTTAATCTTCTGGATTGATTATCTTATCACGTGTTTTATATGAATATTACTGACCAAGTGTCCAATGAGTACATTTCAAGTGTGTTGCTACTAGATACTGGAGCAGAACCTAAGGTATTTAGAGAAACGATAAGCAATGGAACTCTTTTATTATACCAACAACGAACATTAATAAGAGATGCCAATACTTGTAGCCAATTGACGGATTTGTTATTTACAAAAGATGTAGATTTTAAGGAAAAACATTCAGCGAGATATTGTCTACGAAATTTTAATGGTACACAACTCATTCTCCATTACACGAATACTTCGTATAAAGCCGCTATTTACGCGTAAGGTTTCATTTTGAATTTTAATAAATTTGATCGATAGGCGTTATCATACAAAAAGCTAGCATAATCGATGTTACTGTGTATCATGGATATATATATATATACACGCCTTAAATGTTTTTGATGTACACCCCATGCCGGTCCAGATAATATTTTTTTAAATATTTATGTTGATATGTTTCCCCATCTGAGTAATCAATCCAACCACAAATCAAGGTATTTAACATGTTTGACTATAGGTATTATCTGGTTATTAATCTTAAATTCTATTGTGTTCCTAAAGCAACCTTTCTTAAAAACACAACTTTCTTTTCGTAAGAGATACAGTTAAATTATTCAGATTTTGACAAGCAACATATAGTTCTCGGGTAGCAAGTTGCAGGTCTTGTTCTGATATATATCAGACAATATCATCGGCATTTTGAAAAGAGATGGGGTTCTCCGAATCATTGAAAGCTCGATGATTGTTCGCCGTTGTCTCTTCCGAGTGTTCCAAATCCATCGGTGATGGGACCGTGCAGAACGCAGGTGATGGTAATGGTGTCATGAGTCGTGGAGGCTGCTTACGACGCATATTATGTTTTGGTTGTGCGTGACCTTCGGTGTAGTATTATGCTCAGTTTCAGTAAAAAATGCTCACATAAGTTTCTCTATAACATGTAAAAGTTATAACGCAGTATTAAAAAAATATATAGATTATTACCCCGGCCTCCTCTTTTGATTACCATATTTATCATACCATACTCAGTAGAGTTTATTATTAAAAGATATTGAACGCGCTTGATATTTTGACGTAGAATAAGAAAGATTGTATTCGATAGATATTGTTTGGTATTTTTTTAATTCGAGTATGATACTAAGAATTTAGATGTGGTAAGTTCTTGTTTAAAATAAAAAGAACTCAATTTTACATCTACAGAATTTCCGTTCTGATATTGGTTATTATTTTGCTTTGCCGTCATGTTTTTTACCTACTTTGCTCTGACGTAGCTTGTTGAATATTATGAAACAGATGCTATATCGTGTTATTTGCCTTATTTCCCCTATTTTAATGCGAAAGAGAGGATTTCACTACAGATTTTGTAACATTGTTTTTTTTTTATTCTTACATACTTTTGTTAAAATCTATTAATTTTTTAGTTATGGCCAGTTTAAAATCACATACTATTTGGTATCGTTTCAACGGCACATGGAACTAACTATAAGGCATTAAGTTTATCTTTATTTCTACTTTTGTGAGACAAGTCCTAAACACTTAATAATAATAATAAATCCTGTTATTGACGTTCGTTACAAAAGGATAACATAAAAATAAATATCATATTTCCTTTTTATTTTCCCTCATGGTTTCTGGCAATTATATATATAGATCGTGTCAAATTACACATCTGCCATCGTCGCAGGCCTTCGTTTGATATTTGAAAAATCTATTTGCAGCATCAACTCCGAATGTAGGAGGAAAATTTTCGTTCGTACATATCAAAGAATACGTTATATATGTACATCATTGAGATATTTAATTAGTGTACGTTACATTACAGTATCGGAAGAAATTTAGTGCGTTAGGTAAATTTGGGTTCATCCATGAATCCAAATCAGCCAACTTGTGGTGCATCGTTTTAACTAACGGACGAAGCATTCTCACCAGGTCACAATTTATATTTGAAGAAAGTTGCGGATAGTGGAAAATCTGGCTAGGTATCCTAAACCAAACCTAAAACAAAAGATGTTAGCATTTTTGTCTGTTTGTTGTGCGTTTTTTCGCACCAATTTCAGAAACGGTTTCATTTTAATTTGTTCATAAATAAATAAGTTATGAGTGAATATGTAAATTCCTAGTTTACAGAACAAGAAAAACCCAGTCCTAAAATAATGTAGGTGCTATTTGTGACTATAAAGGGTAGTTTCTCTGACGCGAAGCAAGGGCAGTTTGATACTAGATGTTAATATAAGGTTATTTACTCTGTGTTAAAGTTGGCTTTTAAGCCATTAGAAGTTACCTAGAGATCTCTCCTAGAGGTACTACTGTTCCAGTGCAGATTGCTCTTTTTTTAACCTCAGGTCTGAGTGGTTGTCTAACCATCCAAGTATCAAAAATTCTTGCATCACACAAAGGTTAACTAAGGACGACAATCGGCGCTGACGGGAGGACTTGAGACATCCGAAAGTCAGGAAACTCAAAAATTTGCCTCACCACCCATTCTACTACTGACGTGTCCAAAGTTTATTCTCAGTAGGTCAACTAACAGTAGCGGTTTATGCATTGCCACTTGATCGTAATTTAAATGTTTTTTTAAATCTTTATCTTCAAATCCATTAAACACAACTGTTTTTTACCCGAGGAAAATGGTTTGTTGAAATTAGAATTTTGTAAAGAAAGCAATTAGTGTCGTAAGATCACATGTTTCTTTTGCAGGCCCTTAATTTCCACTACGTTTCTTTTAGAAAGTTTTTTCCTTAAGTTTTAATAATAATAGTGGATTAATAGAAAACTGCTTTTTTAGCATTTAATAAGAATTGGAGTTGGTAATTATCCTTGTTTTGAGATCACTGGACCAGACGATCAACACAAAAGCGAACCAAAAAAAAAAATCACTAAACATTCTAGACGGAATCTTAAAGATCTTAAGTAGCTGGGCAGATAAAGAACCCTACCAGCACAGACGGATTCCATATTGAATAACTTGGGTACAGCGATCTTCAACATGATAGATGAAACGTCATTGACTTGTCCGTGATTCAGGTACACGAGTTATTTAGGGTGGTATGGAAGGTTAGGTGTCGGTTAAGGATGGTAAAATACAGTATCAAATCTCTTTACTGTAGTACACCAAAAAATCAGCAGATTAAATGAAATGGTCACAAACGATATAGAAAAGGCGGTCTCATCGCTGAAACTGAACCTCCTTTAGGCACCCTTTGGGTAGAAGAGGGATAGAAATAATACGAAAAGAGCTAGAGGTTTATGAAAATAGTAGAAATAATAAAATATGTATAATGAAACAAAGTAAATAACGAAGTTATTAAATAACATAAATATATTAAATAAGTGATCAAATGATTGGAGCTACTGATCCCAAAATATAAATTGAATTAGGTAAAGACCTTTAAAAGATTTTATAACAATAACTAGCAAACCGCCCTCGCTTTGCTTCAGAAAAACAACGCTTACAAGTAGCATTTACATTGTTTACGAACTGAGTTTTTCTCTTGACTTTATCCGAGTTTTATCTATGAATTAGAAATATATTGATTACTTTTTTATTGCAATAAAACGAAACTTCAAATATTAAGTGAAGCTTACTGCAATCGGTTAAGCCGTTTCTAAGATTAGCACGCACAAACGCACAGACAAACAGACAAAAATTCTAAACCTTTTTTAGGTTCCATTGCGTTAACAAAAGCCCTTACTAATAGTTTTTCTCATATATTCCTCATGTACGGAAAGTAACAAATAGAATTTTATTACATATTCGTTAAAATTCTACTTCAATTGCATAAGTCTGTGATAACTAGCCCTCACTAACAAATTATAAATATACCTAATGTATCTTGGTTTAATCGGGAACAGATTTTGATAGGTCACTGCGAACACTTACTGGCAGTGAACTGTCATAGAGTTGAGATCTTATTTATCTACTATTTAAACCTCATGTTAGGCCTGGCCACATACTTTGTCGATAGTAGATATAGCTCCCTTACGAAAAAGTAAAAAATATTATAACAACCATTCTTGCCGTGTAATAGACGTAACACTTGATCTCTTTGATATGGTAGCCATTTTGTCGTACGCTTAAATGTACTTGAACGTGGATGAGGGTAGACGGTCCTTTAGAAAAATTCCAGTTCCCATACACCACCTTATTACGCAAATTATAAGATATGATATCGTTTAACCTGTGTGATTATATATTGGAAATCGGTACTCTGATTGTATTTCGAAGAAATCGTCGACACAGCCTTGTTCAAAATTCGTAAGAGACAAAAGAACCTTTCACGCACTCAAAAAGGTAGTTCAAAAATGCTTTTTAATGTATGTTTAATAATAAATCAATAAGGGCAGACCCGGCAATGGAAACAAATGCTACACTAGGAATAGATGCTGCAGTGAGAACGGATGCTGCCAAGAGAATAGATGTAATATCAGTGTAGGTGTCGAGATACCAATTTACTACTTTGCCGAATTAAGCGAGTCGTTGATTTCGTTTTTACGATCAGGTTCCAAAATTGATACGTGAGTTAACTGTTGGAACTAAAGCTGGCTGACTTTGGTCTTGCTGATATCCATGGGCTTTGCTGACTACTTACCATCAGGTGGCTCGTTCGCTAGTTCGACGGCTATTAACATAAAAAAATAACATAACCCCATGCCACCAGCATCTAAATAAGACTGAATATTGGGTGTGTATTCGTAAATAAAATATTTGTTTCTGAATCAATGATTGTAATAAATTGATCTTGAGATGTCGTCTATGAAATCGGAAACTGATGCTAACATATGGATGTGCAAATTTGTCGACCAGTGCATTTTGGTTAGATGAAGATGAATGAGTCGATTAAAATAAAATTTTACGACCAAAACTATAATCGACTCCTAGGGCTTGAATTAAAGAAAGTTGTTATGCACTAATGTAGCGTGTTATATTATTAAGTCCAGGTCAGTACCACTGTTGTATGCTCCGTTCAACAAAGATGAGGCAATGGTATCTGATTCCTTACAGGTCGCTGGATAACAATAAAGAGAAGGTCACAACAGGGGAACAACGAAATTGGCGGTATCACCTAATATGACCTGTCAATCCGCTTAAAATTGGATAAATGTCACAATAGTCTAACAGAGTAAATAAATGGGGCATCGAAATATAAAAATTAAGATATTATGTCGACACTGCAGGGCGGCACCGCCTTCTGTGTTGGTAAGTAGCGGATGGGACAGGTAAACCCCCACTACCGGCATCCGAGATAAAGCGGTGCACGACATGACAATTATTACCGCCCCTCTTCCCCATGAAACGTCACAAACTATGAAAGCTTAGAGGCCGCAAAGCTAAAGCAAACCCTAAGTGGTGTTTAGTGGGTGGTCATCTAGGTTCATCGTAAGTCCCAAATTAGCGCAGCCGCCTGAGCTGGTAAATATAAGCATTCTCCACCTCGTTCTCGCACACCCCGGCGGGTAGAGCTTTCCCTTGTTTCCCAAAAAAATGCCAATGAGTCATTCGATCGCCGGCGGTTACCCGGTGCACATATAGGGACGTGTCAATATTGAAAGTCTTATTTTAATTCAGGCATATCACCTCTCCTCCGAACGTCTTATTTTTCAGGATAATCTATAATTGTCTATGGCTTTCAAAGAATGACCATTTCATAGAAAAAATCTAAATTAACTTCTGTCAAAGTTGTTAAGTTTCAGCGGTTACCTTAGAATACTTCGGTTACAGTCGTCGAAACAGCGTCCGGGTTCGTGAAAGGCAAACGAAAAAGTTATGCAAATGTTTAACATCAAATATCATCAAAACAAAGTTTAAGGGGTTACGGTTTCAGAAGTTAATGTTATTGTTATGAAGTTTGTTTTGTGCAAACTTATTAAATTTCAAAATAAGGTCATAGATACGAGTACAATAGATATAAAGCAACAGTATTTTAATTAAGGCATTTAAACTGTCAACGTATTCCTTTTGTAGAATACTTTTGAGTTATTATCACATTGAAACATTATTATTATACATTTAAATATATATAACTTTAAGACTTTATATCAAATTGCTTTCTTCCGTTATTGCTCTGGATATGTTGTAGGCGCTTAGTGTTATAAACTACCGTGGCTTGGGAACGCTCCATCAATTTCTTAACACCTGTTTCCCTATGAAGACAGGCTAGTGTACGATTGTTCAATGATATATCAGGTATCAATTTGTTCAATAAAGTAAACATTATTATTATTTTTAAATACTTAAGTACCTTAACTATTGATGTAAGTATAACAGTACTAGTTAATTGATAAATCATTCCAATACAGAGATCTTATTATGTATTACCAAATAACAAATAGCACTCCGCCATGCACTTTTTAATTACAACAACAGGCATAATCTGTGATTATAATTAATAGATTAGTTCAAATTTGAGACTGATAAGTTGACTAGATACCTATACTAACGCACGCTAGAATAAATGTTTACGTTTATATTAGTGACTTTAATCTTAAATCATTGTTTAAATAATAAATTTAATTTACTAGTTAAAATTCAATTGATGTTTTAGAAATACCTAATCATTTTTGTTTTGTGTTATATCACTGCAATGTATTTTAAATATTTGTAAGTAGGTGCTGCGAACTAAAAAGCTTTCAGAGCATTATGAAAGGATGCTTCGAAATAATAGGCATTTAATTGTAAATACATTGTAGAAACGGCACCTGATATTGATTGAAAGCCTACCTTGGCTATCTGTCACATTACACTATGTACAATATAACAATTTTAACATAACAATAATAAAAAAAACAAATAAAATATCGATATTAAAAGACATGATGTATAATATAATTTTTTGGGATATAAGGGGCTGAATTTATCATTGGTTGGAACCAATGGTTAGAAGGCAATCTCCGCTGCTTTTGGTCTAGTCTCTCTTTCTATCTGTTAACACCGGGAGGGAAGTTTTAACATGGACCTCAGATTAGGGAAGCGCGAGAGCTTTTACCACTAGCAGACATCTGTCTGTCTAATTACTGACTGCGACAGATGTCGGTCAACGCGATCAATTACCGATCGACACCAGCTGCTGGACTGTAAGCGCTTTGTCAACAAATTGATTAAAAGTATAAACAGTGTTTACATTAATATTGCACCGACCATGCAGGGTTATTTTTTTATTCTGGAAACCAACAAGGGCTTGAAATGCTGAACAATTCGGATAAAAACCATTCATCTGGCTAACCAGGACATAAGCTATGGACACTTTAGTATAATGTAGCGATGTCAAAATATTTGTACTCGTAACAAGAACTTTATTCATTAAATCAGTTTACTTCTGCTACCATCCAACAATAACCGTTCGAGCAGCCACAGGGCAAACCAATTTATTTTTATCTCTAAGATAGCAAACAACGGGCACGAGTTCTTGAACAGCGGACAAGTGTTTATAAGTGACTTTGTTGGCACGCGCTGATAACAGAACACCGTTAGATATTCTAACTCAGAATCACAACTTTTCCTAATCGTAATACAACAAATCCTGCTAACGAGGAATATTTTTTTTTTTTAGATGAAACCCAGAATGAGGTTTAAGAGATTATACGATTATATGGATATGCTTTTCAGTAGTATACACTTTTACCCGGTGCATAAAATGAATATGAATAAAACATTAGTATATTAAATTAAAATATATTGTTGCAGACAATTATATAGAACGCAGTACAATTCTTTACATGATAAATGTTATTAGGACATTCTAATTTATTATTTTTGAAAACTGACTATATAACAATTTGAAAAAAATTAAAAATACGTTTGCAGCAATCACTCAATTGTGTGGTGACTGACATGAACATACACAAAGATATCGATACACCAGAATAAATACAAGTCAAATTAATGTCTGCTTCGGTATGCAAACAAGTGACTTTTGAGAACCTCGCTGAACGACTACGTAGTGTCACTATTAACTTGGCTACAGAGCTGTCAATACACAGTACATTACAATCAGTGAATAATTGTTTTGGCATATTTAGTGTTAAAGGAACAAGCGAGGTACTTGATGGACCATCACAGTCATCTATGGACATCCGTAATACATCATCGAATTGCCGGACAAAAAGGAAGTGGTCCATGACGTATTGGGACGGCCTAGAATACTCCCCCAATCCCATGCTGGCAGAATAGGGTGTCGTAAGAGGCGACAGAAGCCAGCCTGCTTGGTGGTGGGGCTTTGCGTAAAGATTATATTATCATTATTATTATTAATTCGTTAATATTATTATTGGTATAATTCCTTTCCGTGACGCCTGACCGTGACCCTCCTGCTTGAGTCAGCCGCCAAACGACTCGTCGTGTTCCGGCGGGGGGCTTGAGAGCCAGTACTTTCTTTTTTACCTTCACATTTCCTGGCCGACAACGCATCAGTGACACCTTTAGCCTTGCTGATGTCCATCGGCGACGATGACCACTTACTATCAGGTGGCTCGTCTACTCGCTTGTCGGCTACTACCATAAAAAAAAGTTATTACTTACTCTCCGAGTTGCAATCGAGACACATAAAAAGCATTTATTTAAAGAACAAATATTCTATCATCGAGAAACATCATTTCATATGAATTTAAATCATTCTCAACATAAATATTCCTTTCACGTATTTATTTTCAGCGTACTACTTTAGTGAGCGAAGATCAAGGTTAATTTATTCTTGTGAATACAAGTCGATATTCCCCGTAAGTATTCCAAAATTAGAATATATTTGTGCTGGGAACAGATACAGCCGCCTGCGGTTGTTCTTTGAGTTATTTTTATGAAAAATACCCGAGCAGGCTGTCCATCGAACAGTGAGAAATGCTACAATGAAAAATTTCTGCTTGCATACTTAACACAGATTCTAAATAAGCAGAATTTTAAGCAATGTACCTATATTCAAATTCAAAATATTTAATCATGTAGGTATTCTGTAAATACACTTACGCACGTCATTTTTGTTTCTACTACTGTTTGGAAAAGGTGCACCGAGCCCGTGGACGCTGGTGAACGTAAGGAAGACGCAGGCCGTAAGGATCTCCCGCATCTGCGAGATCTGGCACTCTACCATGCTCGTCCACCCGAGGGCCTTCCCGCGCTATCTCCGGTAGCTATCAGTAGTAGTACGACTAATAAACGGGCGGAAAGATCGAAAATTATGCTGACGACCTTTAACATCAGTAACTGCTATTAAAGGTTTTAAATTATTGGTGAACTTGCAAGTACTCTCATTATCGTTTACAAAAAAATACCAGATGACGAAGTTTAAAGAATAAATAGATGTGACTACAGAAAGATAGAAGTGACTACAGAGAGATAGATGTGACTGCAGATAGACTTGACTACTAAGCCTATTAACACGAACTTTGCATTATTGAATTGCGCAAAGTGATTATTTGATTTTTTAGTTTTAAGATCGATTTTATTTTTTGTATTAATGTGGTTTCTTTTTTATCTTAAATTAAAAGTTACGTACAGCTTGATTATAATGTGTAAATACCAAAATATTATATCTATGTCGCAGAGGAATTGTAAAGACTTCAAACGTTGATAACTTTTTTGTCTGGTCAGTGCAAAGCTTTGTCTTAAGCAACGTGATCGCCTTTGGGTCATGTAGCGTAAACAGCTGCGTGATCAGGAAGTTCAGTTGTTGGTAATTTAGTTCAAGGAAAGTCAATTAACATCCAATATTGCTAAAACTTATGACATGCTTACAGATGTTTTGCATTTCATGGTGCGAATAAACAACCGTTGTCGTTCTCTGAAAGATACGATATGGGAGAAGTGACTGCGTTCAACATCTTAGACTACATCATCACTTACCATCAAAATCATTTAGGTATTCTGTAAATATATTAGGTGGGATTGTTGTCAAGCATTGACTTATATGTAGAAAGATTTTTTTTTGGGATTTATTTCCGCTTACTTTCATATCGCTTTCATTTAGATATTTTAGACGTGAAAAAATTTATAAAATTGCTATTGTTAATATTGGTACTTTGCCATGTATGGTCTCAAGGACGTCATTAATTGCTGCTGGACGGAGCGCGGAGCGGAACCCGGATGATGGCAACGCCGGCGCTGTTACTCTGCACCCGGCGACTCGTGCTGCACTATCTAGGGGAATAGTGTTGTGGTATGCCTTACTTGTTGGTTTTGTTATCATCTTCATACAATAAAAGTCCTTGTAGTTGAGTCAAAGGCCCGATTACTCCCTTCAGTAACTCTCACACTCTCTTAATATTATTATTTTCGGCTCTTTTTTTAACTTACATCACCATATTTTTTATCATCAATCTCATTGCCGATCGTCTTCACTTGAGATTGATGGTAAAAAAAATGGTGATATAAGTTAAAAAAAGAGCCAAAAATAACAATATTAAGAGAGTGTGAGAGACTGTCTAGAACGATCAGATACAATAAGGGCTTGTGTCTGGACTAGCACAATCTGATCTAGTTCAAACTAAAACTAACGGCGTCAATACTACATTTTACTAATCGTAAATCTCTGAAGATTTGATGTTGAACGGATTAGATTTTAAAATGTGTTACGGAGTTGCTTTCTTGGTTTCTTCTCCTCAATGTTAAAGCAGCTTTTGGGAATGGTAGAAGAAGCATAAAACGTTCATAAAATTTTACAGAATACCTACATTATTAAATGATTTTGATTCTGAATTACGGGTTTTGTTTAGTTTACAACGAAGTATGTCAGGATAAATGAACATCTTGCTGGATCTCAGATGTATATTTAAGTTACGCGCACGAGGACCTACGCACGTCAGTATGACCGTGTCGGTGCCGCTCTATGTGGAACGGGCACACCGTCCCCTGTCATCCTAGATATCCTATATTATTACGAAAATCTTTGAATTATCTAAATAACGGCCTGATGACTGCGACGCAGGGCTTAGTAGTTAGGTGTAAAAGGGCAATTTTATATCAGTCCAGTAAATGGCGATTGCATAACTATACCATGGCCCTTTATGAAATACCAGAAATATTTGTATAAACAAAGATCGGCCTGAGTTCTCCTAAGTCTAACGAAATCCAAGTACCTAACAAGGAATATTGCTTTTCTTTGGATGAAGGCCAGATTGTGGAGGATAGGACAATATACTATGTCATGTATACGTTTCACTAAATTAATTTGTTGCTGACAACAACATATACTTCATTATATACACTTAATATTGGCGTAACTAACGTGTTTCTCTTTCTCTTTGTATGTATATGTATTGAGTGCCTGTGCACACGCTCGTGTGTTTGTGATAGCTTAAGTCATTAAGGTATTGTGGGCACCTTTGTCCCACATTTATACATATAT
>DWPT01003927.1:0-13798 GCA_018251895.1 Agathymus mariae mariae
CAAAGTCCAACCTCTTCTTTAGGAAGCTCCTCGTCGCACAGCCGCTCTTGTTCCTTGCTGTGCCTTGTCTCTGTTACTATCGTCCCGTCGGGCCGCAGTGCTCGCAACTCCTCCTAAAAATCATATTTCCTTATTATAACAAACCCACGCACAAACAGACCCCCTATCGATAAATGGCCACTATCGCTCATGGAAATTCACAACGTCAAACATCACTGACCGTCATAAGCGCAGAACAGCATTTCAACAGAAATAACTTACAAATATTTTATACATTTACCTTACTGAACAACGAACGAAGCTACAGTACCGGATATAGACTGTTCGATGTTACTAAGCTTTGTAGTACCCATTTTAATCCGTATACCTTCCTGCACACCAATCACCTTCTAAAATAACTTTGAGATGTTTTTGACGTGTCTCAGCCGCAATACTGGACAGCCAGTTATCAAATTGGACAATAACAAATCAATTATCTATAGCTCAGAGGAAGATTATCATCATGAAGAAGTCTACCTGATAAAACAGACAAACGCTGAAATAACTTCTCTACAATTAACACTTTACATTATAATAAAAGACTCAAACCAGGTTAAACAGTTATACGTTGTAATCAATAAGAAAAATTTCTTGTCCTATAATAATTTACAAATTCATTTATAGGGAAAGTACAAAATGGCTAGTAATTATTAAGATTCCTTACATACTAACTTTAGTTCCATTTGAATTACCAAGTAGGTGTTGAAATTATAAATGTGATATTTAAATTATTGCTATGAGATCAATCCAAGGTAGATAAAAATGAATACTTTAGGAACAACATAAACAATATTAGACGAAGAAGAAAAAGAAAATAGTGGTTGTATCGTACCGTATCATCAGTGGTGACAGTGGTGTTATACGCTACGGTGTCCTTCACAAGGGTCGGTCCGCGAGGCACCAGCGCCAGTTGATGCTCAGTCTGAGCTTTCAGAGCATCTCGGATGTCGTCCTCGCTGGTCTCGTTCACTGCAGCTATCAGAGCCTGCAACAATTACACACGTAAAATTAGATGCGGTGCTGGAATAACAGGATTACGAATATTGAACGCTAATGACGCGAAACGTTAACTTTTGTTACGTCAATAGGAAGTGAGGCGCTAGCCTACTACTAAGTAGCAATGCAAACATATGTGCGGAGGAAAAGAATAGAATTTCTTTAACATTCTCAGCGTTCTTTTAAACAATGTCAATATCTTATTAGTACATGAAATTTATGTAATGGTAACAGAGTAGTGTACTGTTAACGTATGTAAATTAAACTTAAGAGAGTGACTTAAATCATTTTATAAATAGCCATATAATCACAAAAAATAATTTTGAAAAACTATTGATGTCTAATAACAGATCGCAGTATATTTATCAAAAAACTAACTTTACGTAATAATATTAAAGAATACTCAAAATGTAGGTTAAGCAATATTAATAACATGTTACATAAGAATATGCTACAGTACTGCTAACAAACAAAAAATAAATTTAATTCTGCACATACATAAAAGTTTACTATATTATTATGATAAGAAAGTAGATAATAGGGACGATAAAATTATTGGTATATGAAAATGAAACTCATCATTCTCTGCATTAACTTATTGAGAAAACTAATTTAATGGAAACTCATTCGACAACTTGTCATTTACTCTGCCAGTTTTACATATAAAAAATAAATAAGAAACTTGCCAAATATGTCACTCAAGTAACTTATTAAAATTAAAAAAACAACCTACAAGCTAATGGCGGAAAGCGTTGAGCTCGGTGCAGAAAGTTTTTATAAGAGAGCCGCAATTTACTGGGCCAGCGTACCAGCGACGGTAAACGGAGTGCTTGCCGGATACGCAAATATTTCGCAAGAAGACGTCAAAGGCTCTGCAGTATTCCTCGATCACCTATTATCTTTAAACGATCCTCCTAACACAAACCTCGCCTTAGATTGCGGAGCGGGCATCGGTAGAGTGACCAAGTATCTTTTAGTTAATTACTTCGACAAGATCGACCTAGTCGAGCAAGACGAAAAGTTCATGAACGCCGCGAAACAATACTTGAGTGAAGAGAATAGTAAATTAGGAACACTATACCAAATCGGTCTTCAACATTTCGTGCCAGAAAAAAAGTATGACGTCATTTGGTGCCAATGGGTGCTCGGTCACTTGAACGATCACGACTTTATTTCCTTTTTCAAACGATGCGGTGGGGCTTTGACTAAAAATGGTATTATAATTGTCAAGGAGAACATTAACTACCCAGGTGATGACGTGGAATATGATGACGATGACTCGTCGTACACTCGTCCTTACAGATTAATGCTAAAACTATTCGATGCAGCTGAACTTCATTTATTAGAATCGAAAATTCAACATGGTTTTCCAGATGATATATTTCCAGTGTATATGATTGCACTAAAACCAAAAAGGAAATATTCCATATTATAATTACTAGTGATAATTTACTTCACATTTGTAAGAAACATTAATAAAATGAATTATACATAATTCCTAATGTTCATAAAAAAATGTTCATAAAACTCTTCATTTTCTAAAGACATATGAATTACTTTAAATCTAAATGTACTACAGGTTAACTTTCTTTTTTAATATTTAACATCTCAATAAAATCGAAATGAAGGTCAAATCTTTGTTTTAATTTTTTAAATTGATTAGTCATTATTGTCTATTCTGATGGGACTAACATCTGATATTCACATGTTAAATCGTTATCGCTGTAGTAACTCTGTTACAAAACAGTAAGAACACCGGTAGTAACAATATTTTACACCTACTATATATGTTTTATCGGTATATCTGATAATATTAGTAAGTGATATCATCTAGCAGTTCCATATTTTTAAATATGTAAACTATATCTAATATTGAAGTAGCGTCAATTTCTAACTATTTTATTGTAACATTGCCGTGAATGGTTAAAAATCTATTACCAACTGATATTAAACGCCGGACATAGTGTTTTATACCGTAACTAATTTTTGATTACTTACAAGTCAAATTAAAGTTCATTGTACTGTGTTACCATGCGTAACATTAACTTGGAATTTTCGAATACTTAATCATGCGTTCATTTTATTGGTTTGAAAGTACCTGTAGATTTCAAAGTATATAATATATAAAGTATAATTATAAAATCTGTATAGTAAACTTAGTGAAACTGTAACGTGTCCTATCCGATTGTAGGTTCCAATTTTTATTCAGATTTGGGCAATAATATATAAAAGACACTTTTTTAGTTACTAAGTTTTAATCCCATCAATAAGTAATCCGAGGAATTTATAGTCTTCAGAGTTGTTATCAATAGGATAACGAATTCGTCAACCTATATACCGAACAAAACAGATAATTAACACTGAAAGGAAACAGAACTATATCCGTAAATACCAGGGCGTGGTCGCTGTGCAAGAGTTTCGTAAGTTTGTAAAACGGAGAAACAGCGAATAAAGATACAGCCAAGACACGTCGCTAAAATACTTCATCTTTCCATTCTAAGTAATTATATAACAATTGCGATTCGGACTTGACAATTATTTAATGTATTTAATATACATTAGTGTAGAATGTTTAGTTTATCTTTTCAAACAAGAATATTAAAAGGAAAAAAACAGAACATCACGTTACGATAACGCGTAACTTTACATATCTAAGGATTGATGAACTTGGCAATTATAATTACAAATATTAATTCTTTTGTACCACCAAATGCAACCACCTTAAATTACAAGTTGAAACCTATTTCATATGGTTTTCTTATTTTTACTAACATTTCGAAACATCTTTACCCTGTTACTGTGGAGCACTTATTTATTGTTATCCTAATTCATACAAATTACTCTAATTTATTCTAAGGCATACCGAATTCCAAGAACGGCCACACAAGATGTTGTGTTTACAATTTCTTTTAACATCGGGCGGTCAAAATATAACGTTATTTCTAAAAGTTATTTTATCCCGCAAATCACTGGTCACGCCTAACAGTAAATTTCCATTCATTACGATTCAAAAAACCTAATAACCAATGATGTAATACCGTATAGTTATAATACGATTTTACGTACGGTATAATAATAAGATACGTAATTACTTAATGTTCTATAACTGCTTTTACTCCGTACCTTGATTGATTTCTTTCTCGAGTTCAATGAATAGTGTTAGTGCCAATTCTACCAGTAAACTACATCTATTTTAATATTGTCTCTCAACCGTCTGTACATTTTTCAATATGCAAACGCGACAATTCGTGAAACATTAAAAATTTAATTGCCGAGAACCATTGACTAAATAAACCTAATAGAAAGAGAGAGAGAGCGAAAGAGAGAGAGAGACATTTTCGTTACATTTGTCGCGTAGTTCTCATACAAATCTTTCTTAAAACATTGTTTAATGGATTCACATCGCAAATGCTCGGCTGTAATGAAACATAATTTTATACATCTACGCCTAGTAGCCCTATTAATCAAGGTATTACCTTTTGTGCACAATTTAATCCTGACCTTTAAGTTCGATCTCAGATCTATAAATTAGATGGTTTCTAGTTTATGCGTTTAAATAATACATTTATTGACTATCATTATCTGTGAATAAGTATGTTCAAATAATATCACTGCGTATTCCATGCGTAAGGAGGTTTATTTATCTATCTTAGTACAATCTGATAAATATAAGACGATTTATTTAAATAAACCTATCCTTTTCGACTTTCAAACAAAACCTTTCATCGTGACTCAGTAGTTAGCTAATCCCGCAAGGCCATTTGAGTTTGTCGATGAGATGCAAAAGTTACTCTAAGTAACTTGTGGTAAATACCAATCATCAAAAAAAAATACTCGACCAATAAACATATGCTCTAGTTAAATGTTACCATTTATATATCTATTTATAAAAAGTAAAAGTAATCGTTTGATACTTGCAGCACGCTAACCGGTTATGGCAACTTCAACGGTGCGCCTGTCTTGTTTAGCCGAATTCCGACCAGGATACACACATTCACGCACACACAGACGTTTAGTTTCGCTTGCAACCCCTTTTTATGCCCCATGAGGCAGCGTAACTGGTAAAGTTCAGACGTCTACCATGCTTCGTCAATTTTGCCGTGTATTTTCGAGATTTTTACTCATTAAATAAAATTTGTATTCTTACCTAATATTGTGATCTTTGGACTTATTAATTTTATAATCAACATAAAACAGGTATAGGTTGACATTAAATCGCCCATATGTATTAGGTAGTATCTGGTACATATAAATTAAGTCTATGAAATCAGTCTGCGAAAAAACTCACACAGGTAATTAAATTTAGCACATAAATATGTTTTCCCTCTTTAAACTAAAATTTTAGGTTCTAATTCTTGATTTTTATGTCTATTATTACCATAATTCAATTGATACAAAATTTGATTAAATCACGATTCGTTGGTTTTATAAAAAGTCCTCATAATTATTTATTTGAACTTTTATACCCCACATATATATACCACATATATAAATAGTAATTACTGTTATCTGTATAATTTAATTAAATCCTGTTTTCTAAGCCATAAATATATTAAAATTAAGCAAATGCTTTCAAAAATAACCTTTAGCTACTTTGAACCCTGTACGTGAAGAAAAGTAAATGATCTCTTTTAAGTTCATAGATCAACACGTGATCTAAAATGCTTTGTTAAAAAAGAACCTCAAAAATCTAACTTACAACAAGACTGATAAACTTACACATCGACATTTAATTTTCTTTTACTGAATACTGTGAGCATGCACTTCTAAAAGTATTAAGGTACCTTAACACGCACGCAAGTTTGTAAAATAACTAAACAAAATGAAATTACAACTACGTTACTTATATGTTTTTCTTCCTTCGCTACATTAATACAATAACAATTTTGCTAATTCTAATGTCGAACTTCTAGCCATTCGAAAATGTCCATAACATTACTTCCAAACTTACATCTTTTATAAATAATTTTTTGTATATAATAATACCAGTTTCTTACTACAATCAAACCTACTAAAGATCAACAGTAGTGTAAATACGGAATAAAATTTAAGCTTCGGTTTAACAAAAACTCCTCACGAGCCGACTAACCATAAGTTGATGAATATCTCGATATATCGCCGACATGTAAAATGTCACATTTTAGAGAGTAAGGAGAGATATTCCGCGAAAGGTAAATGTTCTCTTTGACTTGGGACCGCAAAAAAGATACAGTTGTTACCACTTCGAGTTTTACCTCTCTGAATATTGCCTGTTTCGCTACAGTTCATTTTGTTGTTATATAGATATTCATAAGTGCTTTTCGTAACACGCGCATGATTCTAAACTACAGGTACTAGAAAAATTCCAACCAAGTACTTAGTAATACCAAATACTTATCTATCACTGCGTATTTAGACGCAAGACAAGCTCTAAGTAGCCGAAGTAATTAAGTAGCAATATTGAATTGTATATTTAAAGTGCACTTTGGTTATACATATCCTAATTTAAAAGTTTCACAGTGAAATTACAGATTTCTTCAGAATATTACATGTATAACCACGTCAAGCCGTTAAAAGGGTAACGATTTAGAAAAATTATAACACATTCAAACCGTCAACATAATGTAGCATCTCTCTACTTAAACCGACTGTGTAACTTAAAATTTTCTCAGATAGTCTAACAAGCTTAGGAAGAGAGCAGTAACTTCTCTCCGCAATTAGCTTTTCTAAATTAGATTGTGATAGATACGAAGAGTTATCACTCGGGTTGTTTATTACGAACGATTGAGATAGCACTTAAGAACGTTGTGTGATGGTAACTTTATGATACCCATGAGTTTATCTATACAGCGTCTAACGAACTTAATTGCATCTTTGTGTTACGTGCCAGACCATGCCAACGTTCAAGAAATTAACATGTTATTTCTTTAACGTGCGATTTCATAAATGAAACGGTATCTTCGAGTTTAAATATTTTTATCGATATGGAATAATGTATGGCATATAATCTGCCAGTGTTCGACGGTAATAAACATCACTACCTTACCTCAAACATAATTCCTTCACGTCTGTAACCGTAACAAAAGCTCTCCTGGCGATAACTCGATACCACTGCTCACGATTTGAACTCATAATAAAGACATCAACGAAGCGTTGCCAGCTTTTTTACTACGTCCAGACACTGGAACCGAATCATGTCAGAGATATTTCACAGTTAATTCTAAAATGTACAAGTGTTAAAGTAGACAGGCAGACGAAGAACCCTAGCACCAAGCACGACTACTGTCAGAATCAACCTGTGTGGTACAGAGCTCAGCGCCTTTTAACGGCGGCGAGGAAGATTATTCGAAGTTGCCTCGTCCGTTGTCAAGGGAGATTGACTCGGACTCAATAATGTGTGAAACCCCTTAGACCCCACAGCAAATGTCACTGGTACCAATAAAATCACTTCAATGTTTCTCAAACACATCATTTTTCCTTGTTGATTAATTAGTAATTGATTAATTATCTTAATTTAGCTTGTTGACTACCATCCTCCTGGAATCAATAAATCGTTACATTAAGGTCCCAAAATTGATACCTGATTTACCTTTTGGAACCTGATTTACCTTGTAGAGTATGGTATAGATGAATATATGTATATATGACAAAGACGCCTGAAAATAACAATGCCGAAACCGATTTCGTGCAGATGTGCTCAGGAGTTACCTCATTTTTCCTCGTCAACGTTAAATCATTTCGAAACGGTAGTAGAGGCAAAAAGTTACACGCCTACCTAAATGATTAACAATGACTTTGAATTTTAATTTAATTTAAACCATAAAATGTTTTAGCTTGTCATGCCGGAATGCCAATTAACGTCACGCATTGGCGTTGCCCATGGACGGTGGTTAGAATCAACCATCAAATGTCTCGTTTGTGTATGTCACAGTTACTATTATAAAAAGGCGATGTACTACATCCGTAATCAGACAAGCGAGCATTTCTATTTGAAGTGACATCCAAAGCAGCTGTTGATATGACTGCACCTGCCCGTGGGTAGCACCGGCTACCTATTATCAAGTGAATTTCATACCTGACTCACTTTTATATAAGTAAAATTATATTGTATTGCAGTAAAATGATTGAATCAGCTTTGTCAACTTGCTGAAACCGATTGACAGTATGACAACTCTCTCTTGTGATTGCGACCGCTTATACAAACCGATGATTTATTCGTCATTCAATCGATAAAGCGCTCATAACTGAGGTACGGTCAGGAAGAAAAGCAGATAATAAAAATCTGATTGTTTCCTAGCATAAACGAACTACGTACAATTTCCCTTCTGACGTGACTGGACTCTGAAGCTCCCAAAGTAAATCAGGGCGTTACTCGTGCGTTACTATTGGCAAGGTTATTTATCTACTGGATTAGGTACTATCTTTACTAAAATCAGTCGAGAAGTACTTCAATTCCTTCCTGGCTTCCTTTCTTCCTCCTTGCCCGGCAACACACCGATTATGTCTTTGGTGATATGGGTATCAATAGGCGGTGATTGATAAGTTGATGTGTGAGGACTTGATGGCAGCACGTGTTTCCAAAAATTTATGTTTTATTAAAATTCCATTATAAAACAAAAGTTTCAATTTAGTCTGACTTTTAATTCTGACAGACAAAAGTTACAAATTTAAACTCACATAGCTTATACCAGACGGATTTGGATTGAAATTTGCAAAAATAATGTAGACCTGGAACTTTATCTTATTTCACTTTATTACTCCTTGCCAGAAGCGTTATTGTTTATTAGGAATGATAAAATTATAGCGGTTAATGATTCTTCAATAAATATTGTAGTTATTTTGGCGCTAAAACTTCAGTTCATGTGTAAAATAACCTATTCCTAAAATTGTATATGAATTCTCTAAATATTCAACCAAAATTGTATTTAAAAATAGTTAATTTTGTATTCTGTCTATGTCTACTTAATAACATTATAAATAATTATAAAAGATTATAGTACCTTCACCGATTATTTGATATAATAATAATATGATCAAAAAACCTATGTATCTATGGATGAATTAAATAAACAAAGTTGCAGTCGATATCTAGTTACAAAATAAGATCAACAGTGAATTAAACATGCAGCAATAAACTGCCCAGTGGGAGATGACACGACTAAGCACTTAGTCGCCGGCCGTATGTGACAATTGTACTGAATTTAAACTTTAACAGTCCACAGTACGACATTACATTCGCACAGTTATTATGGGCTTAGATTTCATACAGAACATGGATGTATCAGATAAAGTAATTTTAAGGCGTTTGTGAAATATTTATATTGATGTGGTGACCGACCGGCATCTCACGACAATGATTCCACACTTCCAAAAGCTACTATTACAGAGGGTATGAATTTAAATACATATTAAACGGTTGATAGTTAAAAAAATAAAACCATATGATGCATATTTTTATGGTAAATGAATCCGAAATGATTTTAAGCGACATTATTCCTATAAACAATTGCATAGTTTCTCATAACCTCATCTTCAAATTCTGTGAATCACTGTTCTGACCTCGGAAGACATTGCCAGTTCAATAGAGTCATGAACAACAGGTTCAGTAGGTTAATAAGCGTGGAAATCTTAGCACTTAAAAGTCAGTCCGCTTCTAGATACTAATACATTATTCAAGGCAGAATTTTGAGCTTACACAAAAAAAAAACAATTCTCACTAGTTGAATGACAACGAAGATTGTAATCAACAAGACATTCATGTGGATGCATAGCATACATATATAGGCAGCTACTAAAGATAATATTATTATTAATGTGGAACAAGTTGGAACTGAATTCTTCTAGGCAACTGTCACTTCATTATCCAAAAATATATAAACACGAACTGAAACATTTAAATTTAGCTAAGGTATTATGTTCCACGAAAACATATCAGTTGGATCTGAGCAAGAGCTACTTAGATTTCTGAGTCACCATACGTGACCTTTCGAATGGGTGCGTCTGTATTCATTATATACAATTTTACTACCACTGAATGCAAATTAACTTAGAAGCAATGCCAATTTATCGAAATAATAACTTTGCAAACAATAAAATACAGTCCAGTAAATAAAATTCAATCTCTGTTAACAAATTGCATCATTGAAAACAACAATGTATTGAACATGTAATTGAGAACCTCCTTGTTTTTGAAAGTCTAATAAAACGGGTCAGGGGTATAATGTAACCTTACAGAGCGTAACAAGAAACGGTCGCAGTACGTGATTATGTAGCAAGGATATATCGAGACAACTACAGATTGTGAACACACCTCCTAGATAGCAGTCTCGATCCTTTGAACTAGGGTAAATAAGATTGATTATAACAAAATTAAAGAAAATTTCATCATAACAGGGCATTGGTTAGTTCGACTCATCTGTACTTGATCTATACTTGTTGATACTTGTTTGCTATGAAGAATGCGATATGTCAAACAGTGAACTTATTTTAGATCGAAATGACGAAGAGCTAGCTTCTTGGATAAATGGAGTTAAACTCGTCATCGTTATTGTAGATAAACGAAATAGTTTCTTTAGACACGTTGGTTATATAATGAATATCCCTAATGTTGATACTGTATCCTTAGTAAAATCATTAGAAATTTTTTGCACACTTTAACTAAAATTACCACTTCGAATTGAACTAGAATAAAAACTTATCTTTTGTTGATTTATGTACACAATAAACCCAAACATGAAACGGTTTTTGCTAAATTATATAAAATACTAAGCTTTCCGTAATTTCGTCCGCGTTAACTTTAAAATTAGGCCCAGGCAGAAATAAAACAAACGCAAATAAAAAAAAAGACTGTTATGACACTTGCGCTTTGGAATAATATTGATTTAGCTATAATAAAACTGCGTTTTAAGAACTAGATTCGCAATCAGCGCCATCTAGTGGATTTATAAAGAAATTTAATATGTACCACAACGATATGACAATATCTTATGGAACCGTAAGCTTGATAAATCAATAGAAATTCAACGTCCTTTAGTTCGTTTTAAATCGATAATCACACGAAACTAATATTTTTCCAGGATTTTGATTCACTTGACACAAACACAAGATTCCAACTACCTTATTTTTAGTAACTCCATTCAGCCTCTTTTGCGTGATTGCGTAACAAACATACGAACATACGAACTTCACATTCATAGTAATAGTAATAATCTATACGATATCTATACGAGAAAAGCAAACTCTGTACCTCTTTTCCTCCTCTGTTGTCAACCGATTTATATATTTTTGTTTTCATTGGTAGCTTTTGATTAGAGCTTTAGTGTTATCAATCAAAATTATTCTTACAGTCTGGTATTAAATTATTAAAATCGAAATTCGACCAGTAGCTAAATTGAAGACCTATGTAAATTTAGAATTTGTAAAGGACCACACGAGTATGGATAAATTTGTGTCAGTCTTTCAATTTTCATCATTATTTTTTATCTAAGTGGAATTGTAATAGTATATTTTCCTTTAGGGCGTTGTTAACTATCTACGACAAATTTGCAATTAATGAAAGTCGACAATCTTGGCCGCGGTTATCGGACAATCGCAGCGACAAGGCGGCTTTCTAGTGACATCTGCCAACAGCAAAGATAAAACACGCGATACCAACTAAACTTGGGAACCTCCATTGACATTGGAAACTTCATTATATTATTTGAATACATGGTGTATCCAGTTAGACTCGTTTCGTCTGGATATTTTTTACATTTTCGGGCTTTAAATTAGACGTTAAGTTGTGACAATACTGGGATAATTCGATTTATCGATTATAAAACGATTACATGTGACTGAACTTTTTTATTGCAAAGATATGTCAGTAATCGTTATTCCTGTCTTAGCTTATGTCTGTCTGAACTTCTCAAACTTATTGGTAAACTGTAAAGTTGTAATTGTCAATATTACAGACAAAACAAATCAGTACAAGTTGATCAAAATAAAATTTCACATCCTAATATTTTCAAACCTCAACAACCATGCTCCCATGACAAGTGTCTGAAGGCCGGTCAATGCCCGGCAATCGTTTACTCCGATCAATTATAAAGTCGATTTTACATGCACAAACCGATTAATATCACTCGAAAACACTATTTTCTCAGTGACAAAAAAAAATTGCTTTAGGACATTAGGCAAGATGCAAAATTAATCCCTTTTGGTTTCAGTTATTTCAATTGCTTAGTAAACATGTGGAAGTTAAATTGTCTGGCAATCGGTTGAGATGATCAGTTGAAACATTACTTTATCTTTTTTATCATTAAATTAAATTGTTAAATGAATTAATGCCGGTTTAATTAATGAAGAAATTGATAGAATCAGAAGTTAGACTTTACTTGCACTTTTAATTATTGTTAGTTTTATAAAAACTCTTGTTTTGATAAATATTTGAAACGGAAACGAAGAGATCATCGTGATAAAAATCAATATTTCTTTAAAATGTGCAAGGAAAAGTCTTTAAATAACATTTTATAATTTTTTTATAACATTAAACTACGTAAACAAAAATCAAAATACGTCAACATGTTAGCTGTTTACTGTACAAGCAATAAAAGAAAAAAAAATGTACATAAAAAGAGCAACATTGCAAGTAACCGTATCCGGATATAACATCGTCGCCTGTTGTTTTAAAAAACGAATGTTTTATGAAGTAAGTGTGTATGAACGACACAAAGGTGGTGAACAAGATATATGTATCTGTCATTTCATCAGAAAATAACATAAAACTGCAAAATAAGCGTTGGCTCTAGCAAGGAAGACTTCCTGGTCTGTTTACTATTAACATCGACCATTAAATAAAGCTGTGTAAAATTAAAAATTTAATGAAAGAAACAAATATTAACTAATAAAATATATGTTCTCAGGAACCTACTTATTCTTGTTTTTAGTCGATACGTTCTAAGATACGGCTATTGACGGCATTATGTGACTGAATTGGGCCATATGTAACTCGCCTTATGACATCGCACCATCTCACCCATTGGTTTTAGATTGGTTGCATCCAAGCAAAGTGGTACCCATAACAAATTTGTTTTGATGTGAAAACTTTACATGCAAGTGCCGCATCACAGCAAATAAATAACCTACCGGTGGGGTCGGGTCTCTTCTCCTAATCAAAGGGTTATTTTACATAAAATAAGATAATGCTTGACGACAAACCCACTAGATAGTAAGAAGTGATAAAGTCTAAGATGATGAACACACTAACTTATAAAAGCCTATTTACTCTCCTTTTTAAGACTCCCACATCAGAAGTAGCAGGGAACACCGACATGGGCACGCTTTTTCAATGCTTTGCAGTGCGTATAACGAATGACGACTGAAATCGGATCGTGGGTACAAGCGGGACGTTCACTGCATAAGAATTAGTACCCGCCATACGCCAGTTTGGTCAATGGCGATAGCGGAATTATTTCCAATAATTCCTGTCCACACTATCCAAAACTATAGAAGACCAAGAGGCTGACAATTTTGCGCTTGTGCCCAGACTTTGCGGATTGGTTTCGATCAGATCTGGCTCACGAATGAGCTTCTTTGCCCACCTGACGTATACCTTGCATAGGGTTAAATGATAATTTGGTGTTAAATACCGCCGCATCTTCCCAAGTTTCCTTGCCTTTGACTCGATGAATCGACCAAAGTTAAAGTACAAAGAAACATCTACTCCTAACTTTTTTTTTTATATTACAAATAGCCGACAAACGAGCAGACGAGTCACCTGATGGTAAGTGGTCACCGTCGCCCATGG
>DWPT01003928.1:0-13796 GCA_018251895.1 Agathymus mariae mariae
TCATGACCTACTAACATGTGTAATTAAGTTGACTAACCGTAATTATAAGTCGACACTATTTCCAAGAGTTAAATCAATGCTTTGAATTATCTACAATTTAACGGATGAATCAATATGATTCAATATATTTTTATGTTTCATAAATTATATGATAATGATTGATTGAAACAATAAGATTTGTTTTTATGTATTTTGTAGATGTCAAATTAATTGGGGGTCAAATAAAGTGACTTATACAATTTGGTAAGTATTGATATTCATAAATGCTACACGTCTAACCAATAATTGACAAAATGCCATTCTACGGGTATACAATGTATACTGGCGACGCAGTTTTAAAATCTAAATCCAAAAAATATTCATTCAAACTTTTACTTTAACGTCGTATCATAAGTTGATTACAACACACTATAGGTATGTGTTACCCAATTATGGTAACATTCTTATTGAATTATTCTTATCAAGTGTGTGTGGCTTCAACATAATATCTACCAACTGCAGGGCACAGGTCTTTTATTGTAATTGAAGGGACCTGGACTCTACTTCATCACGTTGTTATTTGGTGTTAGCCAACACTCACCCATATTACTAACGACCGCACGAAAAATTGTTTAATTTCGTTAACCGGTTTCAACCGGTTCATCAATCATGATTCATATAAGTCATCCAGCAATGAGTGTACATAGGCACATTTGATATAGTCTGTATATAATCACGGACGTTATATATTTTAAATAAAAAACAAAACATGTTTATTTCGTCATACCAAAATAGTACCTATTGCGATTAACATTATTTTCCATGATAAAATGATTTAAATGTACACAAATTATTGTCGACACCATACCACTCTGATGGAAACAGCCGCACTCAATATTAGGTGTTGGAAGATGGATACCTAAATATCATCTCAAAGATATGGACCATGATGATGACATAATAAAATTCTAAAACCGTGAGTGCCAGTTACACTTAAAACAAACTTACCTAAGGTAATTGTTTGGGAAGTTTGAGCTATTCATATACTCGTAGTGTACCATGCTAAATCGCTGACAATGTCATGTCTAATTGTCGCGTGAATTGTGCATTAAAATCATGACCCATTATAATTGTTGCCGTATTCATTAGTGAACTCCAACCTACCATTTACATCAAGAGGGCTACCATGATCGTTTTTTGATCATAAAATTATTTTCTTTTAGCTTCAACTAAGTTTTACGTATTTTTACGTTTGTTTAATTTTTGTCGATAATGCTTTATTAGGATATCTGTTCTATAACATTTATCATACAATCAATAAGCGTTACATTATTAACCAATTGAAAGTATCAGAGTTGCCGTACATTTGAAGAAAATCTTCCGGGGATGCCCGAGCCCCCCCTCCATTTTCGAAATCGCCACCTAGTATAATTGTTCTGTGGTGGTTGTATATTTTCATAAAGGTGATATTTAAGCGTAATTTGGCTATACATAATTATACAATTTTTATGTTCATAATTTTTTGACAAGTACATAAATTAAAGTAGTCAATTAACGAGCTCTTTAAATCTCCAAGGATCTCATATATTTAATTTTAATGATGAGACTATAGATTTTTCTTCGGTAGAGTTGGGGCAATACCCTAGGATAAATGAATAATGGTTATCCAAAGCAAAAAGTGGTCTGGTCTGATATATAATGACATCTCATGTAGCATTACAACGCAGAGGAGGAGGGCGCCATGACAGCGGCAGCGCTAGCGTTGGCTGCCCTTGCGCTGATTACTCTGAGCAACGGCGCAAAGGAGAAACCGGTAAAGATCGCTCGATTTGCTTATAACATACTGATAACATCGACACCGGCTATGAGCACTGTACTAACTTAAAAAAATGGATTTTATGCCAAATATATTTTAATAAAAATTGAGATAAAATCTTAGTATTAAAGAAAATTTATAAAATTTTCTAAATTCATGATCTTACATTTTGCTCTTGTCGGTACGATTTATTTTGTTCTATAAGTCAAACGAAAAAAAAAATGGTATCAAAAATAGAAATTGATCAAAATTCTAGTAAGCGTAGTTAATTACTGGTATCGAAGAATTTTCATAGAACATTTAATCATATATTTAATATGTGGTAGCACTATGTAAAGCAGTGGTAGTATAGTGGTTTCAACGTTGGTCTTCTGTAGACCGGTTACCTGGCCGGGTTCAAATCGGTTACGTGTTTCTAAATTTCTTATATATACTAGTTATTGTCCGCGGTTTTGTTCACGTTAAATTTTTTTACTTAATTTATCTATTTTCTAGAAATGTTTGCGATATTTTCAAATTTCTCCATGTATTAAACATTTTTTTGTTCATTAGAAATCTCATAATTTACTAACAATGAATCTTAAGGTACCTTTAACACTGTCTTCTTAAAGGCAGTGGTTTTTAAAATATGATGATTTTTTTAATGCAACACAAAATAATGGACGGTTTAATTATTTTTTTTTAGAACGCTCTATAGCTCTAAAATGTTTTGAATATGTTTAATCTATAAAATATAAAAAACAATACTTAGTCGCATTTTAATTGCTTCTTATTTTGACTAGGATTGGGAAGATTGACTAACTTTATGATTTATTGATTTGATTTGTGACTAAATTATGGGATTGATCATTTAATAATAATAGTGATATATTTATTCGGACCAAAACATATAGGTACAAAGTTACTTGTGAGAAATGATGATCCTACATAAGTATAAACAGTGTTGCAGTGATCAATGCCCTCCATTAAAAAAAGGTGAACAGAGCTCCATACACCAACTAATTATTATGTATTTTTATTTTTTGCAATAATTGCTACTGCAGTTATAAATAGTTGTTCAATAAAATCAATCACAAATTTTTATCAAGCCTGCTTTGAAATCGGCGGATATTCAGACAAACTTACATCTCTTATTTAACCCACTTAGGAGTGGAATATCAAAATATTTTCATAGGAGGTGTTTACATCATAAAAGGAATCCACAGGCCGGATAACATGCTTTCTGGCTCAGGCTCTTTTAGTAGTAGTTAGTAGTTTAGGCTCTGCAATGATGTCAGTCAGGGCATGTCTTTGAACATATTTATTTTAGAAAGGTACCTAAAAGTTCTCTATAATATTTTCAAAAGTTTGTGAACATCTACCAAGCGTACCAGCGTAGAAAACTTTGGATTGTCCCCTCGCAAAGGGAAAATAAATTTTAGTCCAGAAGTAGAACGGATGATGATAATGAAATTTTTTGTAAGGTTCGCTTCTTCGCTCTGTAAGAGGAAATTCAGACTAACGGCTAGCAATGACGCCTCCAGTAGTTGATTATGCAGTACAGTGCACTGGATAGCAAGCATCAGGTGTATTGTACTATATATTTCATGCCAATAAAACTATAATCTTAATGTGAAATATCGATATTAAAAACAGAAAAAAACCTAGAGTACGTGTTACATTTAAATGTTTTTGTGTAATGTTACTTTAAAAATTATTTGTTTGTTGCTATTTCGATATCAATCATATATAATATTACATATTTTGCCTAGTAACATAACTTTTGTTGTTGGTAGTATTTGTTTCACGAGTTTAATTCCTAACGTGAGTCGAATTCATTTATCACCGAAACATGGTTGTGGTACAATGAAATTGAAGGAGTGCGTTAGTAGGAAAATGTTGGCTGTTGGGAGTTGATGGATGGGTAACGTTGCGCGCGACACTATTCCTCAATGTCGTCTTGGAATACGTAATTCACAAGAGCCAACCCCACTATAGTTTACTTGATCGTTTATATCGTAATTGTTTAATTTACTAATTATTAGTGTAATCCTCAACATCTAGAGCCGCCTAATGAAAAATTCAACATTGCCTTCTTAACAATAGTTCAAAACCTGTCTTTTTTTGGATGGTTTTAGGTTAACCAATCATAAATCAAAACCCGTTCAACCATTTAAACGCACAGACAAACAGACACAAATTCTAACAAATACCTATTGTTTTGAGTTCTATTGCGTTAATAAATACCCCTAATACATGTTTACTAACATCTTATTCATATCCAGAAAGCGATAAGTTGAAATTTTATTATATGTATAGATTGTCTATAAAAAGCATACATAACTATACTTCACTCCTGTATGAATATAATGGAGACGGTACAACACCGACAAAATTAATATTTAACATTATGAAACAACTTGATGCGCATTGGGTTATTCCCGTAGGAATCTTGTCTTAATAATTTTCTTTGAGAATGTTATCCCATTTTTTATATTGAAACAACTTCTTTGGGTCTTCGCGCTCACAAAGGTAACATATGTAGATCAGAAGAAGACTAAGGGATTGAATAATGTACAAGTCTCTGTTTTGAAATTGAATATTTACTTAGTTTAGGATTTTTTTTTATAAAAATATACATAATTTTTTTTTGTGATTAGATCCAAGACTTTTATATTTTAAAGTTTTATAAGCTGTCGATTTTTAATGCTGAGTTCAGATTGATTATTTGAGTCCCTTTTATATGTATAATATTGATGGAATTATAGATAAAACCAATAAAGTATTCCAATGATTTATTTTGTGTTACAACAGTCACTTCTATTAAATAATATAATTTTAACAATATGTAATTTCTTTAACCAAATAGTAAAAATGAGTTTGTGTAAACTTGTACCACCGATGCCTCTAAGCTTGCCTAAGTTTTGCCACACTCTCTGGGTACATTGGTGTCTTCACATTTGTATTTTATTTATAATATTCTCTTTAAAGCAAAACGCTTCGAGATCACAGAAGCCAATTCAATTTTAATTTTGAAACAAATTCGTATTCCAGGAACTTAGCGATGAAATCAAAGAAATAATACAACACGTTCACAACCAGTGCGTCAGTAAAACCGGAGTCGCCGAGGGTAAGTTGACGGCAATTTTATTTCCGTTCACCTTTGTTCTTTAGCATGTATATGACATGAAACACTTAGGGTGGCTAAGCTTCACAACACAGTATTCGAAATAATAGAAATGTCTCTTGGGTTAATAGTTACTTCCGTCTTTTGTTACATGTAGGTTCAATTTCACAACAGGTGTTGTGAAAAAAAAAAAATCTTGATGTCTTTTTATATTGAACTAACCTTTATTACACGAAATCTAATGGATGGACTAATATCTGAGATATTTAAATAAATCTAGTGAGTACAGTATTTTTAACTATTCATTTTATCTATCCTTTATTTATTTTAATGGATAAAGGACTGTGATTTATGTACACACACAATTAAGATATAAATACCAAGACTCGTGAACCAACATTTATCTGTCAACAAATTGCAATCGGTATTCTTTCCTCGGTAGGCTCACTATCCTAACTAGACCACATTGTATTTTTTACGCTCAATCACTAATGATATTCTGCATATATTAGTTACTACATATTTGTTTTACTTATGGCCTAGCAGCGGTTTGAACGTCGGTCTGTCGCATGGAGAATTCAAATTCGAAACTAGTAGTTACATCTGGTTTTAAACAATATACGTCTTTTAGAAATGAATTATCGCTTGTTTCGGCGGGGAAAATAAAATGAGGTAGATTACCACAGTGCTCTAAAGCTCTGGAATTGGATAGTGGATTTAGTCGTTCAACGGTTAAGTAATTATGGGTGGTTATGGTAATAAGTATTTTTGATTTGTTGTATATTAACATTGATATATTTAGTTATGGTACAATCATTGTTTTGGTAAGCACGCCTCATGTTTGCGTACATTTAAAATATTGTGTTCTTACCTGCCCCCAGAGGATATAACGAATTGCGAAAACGGCATATTTAAGGAGGACAACAAATTGAAGTGCTATATGTTTTGTCTAATGGAGGAAGGGAGTCTTGTGAGTCGTATGTCATTTTGTTTATTTTTCTCTTCACCTTACTAGCGCCCGTTATACGTAATTTACTTTTCAATTATTATTTTTTTCTCTATCCAATAAAAATAAGTGGTTAATAAGAACATAATGGCTTATTTGAATAACGTTTCTATCTCTCTTTATAGAAACTTTAGAAAGAGTAAGTATTAAAGACACCAATTTTTTTATGATATGAGTCTGAAAGTAGTAAATAAGTGGTCACAGGTGTCAACTACACATTTATGATAAATAATAAATTTATGATAAATTATAAATGCATGTTTTTTCGTCGGAGGGAGGGAGATTCCATGCCTGTATAGAAGTATATACCATCATATATTGTGCTTGCGAAATGTTGCAAAGTAAATTAATACTAATTTAATAACAATGAATTTCCGCAAAGCGACGCCAGATACTATCAACTTTATATGAGTATATCACTGGCATATAGAACCATTCCATGTAGTGAACACCTGTGACCAAGCTCAAACAAAACTACATTATTATTTAGCGGCGTCTTATAAATTGCTTCTAAAAGACTCGTACCAAAATGCTTCACTTGTAAAGGTCCCTTCTAACTTAAAAACAAAATTTGTCGGAACAACTTGTTTGGTAACGTCCTAGGAACGTACAAGGATACTATGATAATATGGTAAAATTAATATTAATATTATCGAATATATTATGTAATTTGGAGATTGCTACGTGAGCGATAAGATAGCCTAATACATACATTAACTTAGATCTAGATTATTGTTTCATGTTAAAGTGTTGTTGTACAATAACATTGTACTGTTTTGTTTACAATATTCAATATTAATATCATATACTTTTGGTATACAATTTTCTATAAGTACTTCTATGCTGTTCACTCATAATGAAATCATAATTAATAATTCGCTAGTGTTTACTAAATATTTAATTGTTATTTGAACAATATCTATCCCGCGGTGGTAAAATTAATTTACATTAAGAACGTTTCTTCTAAATGTTTTAGTACCTATAAACTCCTTTGCAAAGAAAACGGGCACCTTACTGTCGTTGGCTTTTCTACGAATAATATTATTATAATATCTTTATTACGTCATTAGCTTGGATGACTAGAAATTTCTTAGTGTCAATGAGAATTTAGTTTTTAACACTTATATCCTGGAATCGGTGTTTTAGTCAATGTAAATAGAGTCGTGTTAAAATGGACATTTTTATGGGTATAACGAAATTAAGATTAAGAGTATTTTTTATGGTGTTTTCATAAAAAAAGACATTTAAAAAATAATAACAGTATACCTCCCCTTGCAGCAAATAATCGTTTTGGCGTGCTTCCTACCTTGCTTTTGATGGTGTCCTGTGGAATGAGTCCCCACTCAGTCGAGATCACACGTTTAAGCTCCCTTATACTTTGTGGAGGTGGTTGGACAGTTCGTACTCACGTTTTCAGGAGCTCCCAGGAGTGCTCAATGGGGTTAACGTCGCGGCTCTGCGCTGGCCAATCCAAAAGAAGAATACCAACCTCTTGCAGTTAAACATCATCATCGTTAGAACAGTGGGCCAGAACATTATCGTCCATGTAAATGACATCTTCATCAATTACTGTCAGTGCGGCTTGTGCATATTGATAAACGATTTCTGGGATGTACCTTTGCGCATTTAGTGAGCCATTTTCAATGAATATTATCTCGGTACGATAGTTGGAAGTTACGTCCGCCCAAAATATAACGGACCGTCTATCATAAGGGGTGATTTCCTCAAAAGACACATCGGCACAGCGTTCCCCTGGTCTTCGTAACACTCACTATGCAGACAAATTTAAGCCTCTTCGGAGAAGAGGACGATACTCCAGTTACCTACTGTCTAGAGTGACTTGGGAGCCCGCGCTAGTCGTCCTACGCTAAAAGCCTCCTCCGCACGGTCCATATGCTAACTTGTGCTCCTCGTACCACTTCAAGGTTTCTTTTGAGGTTTGCGGTTTGCATTTGCGGTTCCTCAGTGCCTATGTTACTGAAAAGCGTGTTTTTCTATTAAAATAGGCACAAATAACGAGGAGTTAGTTTTACTCGCCTGATAACCTTTTAACTGCAAAACTCGCGAAAAACAAGTAGTTAGTCACAAACTGAAAAAGGTATTATCATTTAAAAAAACAATCGTTTTGAATTTGGAATGAACTTTTTTTCATACCCAGACTCTTAATTAAGAACCAATAACATATTTTGGCTATTAAAACCTCTTTAGAGCTAAATGATTACCAATAATGTTGAAAAATCAATACCGCCCGTTTTTTTGCAAAGGAGTGTATTTATGATCTTAATTTATACTTCTTTATTTTTTAGCTTGTATTGATTATTTTACCACCCTCGCTTCGCTTTAGTAAAACTAAACCTTACGCTTAGCACCTGCATTGTGTTAGACTAATTCATAACTTTTTATTTATAGAAGGACTCAATGAAACGAACTTTTTAACATAAAGTTATGCTTCCTGTAATACATTAGTGAAACCAAAACGAAATCGGTTAAGCCATTTCTGAGATTAGCGCGAACAAACGCACAGACAAATATATAAAAATTGTATTAACTATTGTTTTGGGTTCTATTGCGTTAATAGATTCCACAGATAGCAGTACAAATATTTACTTAGCTTGTCTGGATTATATTATGGTTGTTATAAATGATTAACATATTGAACGGTCATGAGCTGATATTCTATATTAATTGTTAAGGTTGATGACGATGATAATATAGATTACGACATGTTGATCAGCCTGATTCCCGAGCAGTATACGGACAGAGTGACTAAGATGATGATGCCTTGTAAATATTTGGGTGAGTTTAACAAAATATTCATATGTTAAAGCGCTTCTTACTTATCCAGTCGCCTATAGAATAAATAAAGCACAAATAGTCTACATTATTAATAGGTTCCAATATATTATAAATGGTAAGTGGTCACCAATACCCATAAATGTCAGTAACACTGTATACATCACCACTGAATTGTCTTCGAAGAAGGTAACACGGTACTCGCTTGTTCACAAACATTGAATGCAACCGCACTTTCTAACAATCCATGTTAAACTGCGTTTTTCTGCATAATTAAAAAAAATGTGAAATATATCGCTAATTTAGTTTGTTGGTCGGAATTTAGCTATATTTATTGTCTTAAATTAATGAATACTGGATTAAATAGTTTTATTGTAATACTTGGAAAACTATTGAATAGTTCAAAAATAAATAATTTGGGTTCGGAGATGGCTTTCTACATTATTCAAGCGCTTTTAGCTTACAATGAAACAGACAACTTGATTGGAAGTGCGTACAGTTACCAATGGAAACCGTAACACCGGGGGTGTCAACGAAATCTTGTCGGCTAAGAAGGAAGGGCTGAATTCCATTGTTAACTGGCATGTTTGCAGCCGAAACACGAGATCTTTTGATCTTTACTATAATCGCATATATGGTAACAGTTAGACAATGTTTCACATGGAGTTAAAAGTAATTTTTAATCTATGGTTGAACATTTATTTCAGATACACCGGATAAGGATAAGTGTCAAAAGGTGTTCGATGTTCACAAATGTTCTTACGAAAAAGATCCAGATGTAAGTTTAACAAATTTCCTATTAATTCCGTACATTTGAATGTACTCTGTCTGTCTGTTCGGGTGCCACACCAGTTTTTTTCGGGCTTTGGGGTAAATTAGAAAAAATATTGAAATGTCAAAGGAAAGAGTTGTCTTCGATGGTTGTTCGTCATAATCGATGGCTACCAACGCCTGAGTTCCTTCTACTCCTGCTGCACATCAATGATCTGCTCAAGGCCACTGGCCTATGAGTATGCAGATGACTGCACAGTAGTGAAGAGATACATTCCGAAACCGCGGGCCAGCAGAGATGAAATACAATTCGAAAGAGAAGCCATGGTGGACGTATGAGTCTCACACTTCGGGCAGTGCCCAATTTGGCGATGCCAATCTTGTGAGATTCAACGGCACTAAAACACAGACGTGTCTGTTCAGCGCCAAGGGAAGCCCGTTCACCTTGGCTACTACTTTTTAGAATGTGTCCTTGGAATGTACTGACCGTCTCCAATAGTCAGGAGTTGAAGTTTCGTGGAACCCTATATTTGGTCGGTTCATCGAATCTAAGGCTAAAGCAGCTACTAGGAAACTGGGGGTCCTTGCGAAGGTAAGGCAGTACTTCACACCGAATCAGCTGTTAACCCTGTACAAAGCTTAGGTTCGACTATGTGTGGAGTACTGTTATTACATTTGGGGTGGCGCTGTCAAATGTCATCTATCTGCGTTGGACTCGATGGAGAGGCATGAGGCTCATTGGTGACCCAGATCTGGTTGAAACCAATCTGCAAAGCCTTGAGCATAGGCGCAGGGTTGCCAGCCTCTCGGTCTTCTACATTTTGGAGTGTGCATAGGAATTGTTCGAGTTAATTCCCCCACCGCCGTACCTCCAGCGGACAACCCGACGTACGGCAGGTATCCATCCTTACGTAGTGAACGTACCACCTGCACGGACGACGCGGTTTGCGTCTTCACTCATTATGCGCATCGCACATTACTGGAATAACTTGCCCGCGTCGGTGTTCCCGGCTACTTACATTGCGAGGTCTTCAAGGGGAGAGTTAATAGGCGTTATAAGTTAGTGCGTTCAACATATTAGACTTCATCATCACTTTCCATCAGGTGGGATTGTTGTCAAGAATTTACTTATTTTATGTAAAAAAAAAAAAAAAGAAAAAGCTCATAACATGAGAGTATAACTAGCTTTATAAGCGGAAATTATACCTGGATACATTTACATTAAAGAACTTCGGACTATAGAAGTACGTTGCGGAAGCGCAATGATTTTACTCGTATTATTATTATTATCAAACAACGCTGTGATGTCTTTTCAATAAAATTGACCTTAAGAAAATTAAATTACTTTTATTAATCTATTAAATACTTAGCTTAAAATAAAAAGTTTATGTATTAATATATGGTTGTTTGTTTGCAGTTTTACTTCTTGTTTTAAAACCTTAAGGGCAGCTGGCATTAGGAGAAGATTCTTTCTGTATCATATTAAAATAAGCACAACAAAATTATATTGTCGTTATCAATGCCTTTCCTTGTATTTTTTTGACAAAACTGTATATTTCATTATGTATTTTGTACCAATATTATTTCACCCGAAATCCGACGCTTCGACGGGGCCGGATGAGGATATTTTCAAAGGGCTTAAACATTTAACAGACACAAACACGGAGAGAACTCGTAAGTGATCGTTGTGGTGCAAATATACTAGGAAGGTTACCCAAAAAGATGGGGGAAATGTCGGGATTCAGAAAAAGATTTATGATAATAGACGCAACACTTACATTAATATATCATTTAGGTATGTAACATATGCAAATGAGACATTATAGCTAAAACTATGTCGAGTTACCTGTCACATAAATGTATGCAATAACCGCAACTCGAACCCGTAGTCCATCGATCGACTGTATTAATAAGTAGTATCTGATTGTATTTTGTGTGTGTAAATGAATTTAAAGCTCAATTTAGAGGTCCATTATTCGAATTTGTTCTTGCAAAGAACAGGTATTTTTGTTTATCGTTTTACAACTTGAATGTACGAGTATATAAAATAAAGTATTGAAAACGAGTATTAAAATTAAAGTATATATCTTGCAATTCATTGACGTCGAAGAAGTCGTGAGGTCCTCACGGGATATGGCGTGCTAATACTGTCCATAGTAATCCGTACTCGACGGTAGGAGGGAAATACTTGTAAATAACGATGTAATTTGGCGGTAGCCGCAGGCCCACGGCTCGTCTATTTTTTATGAAATCTTTCTCAAGTTTATTTAGGGTTTGAAAGAAGTATAATATTTCCTATGAAATTAATTTGCTTCATGGGAAATAATTTGTTGAAAGAAAAATAAATGAGTTTGAATCTTGTAAAATGTGTAATTGTGATCTTTATTAAAATGAAATTCAAAGGAAATCTGTTCGCAAAGGCAATTTCAAAAATTTTGTTTCCTTCACGTTTATAATACCGAGTACATAGTGAAATACTTTGCGCCGTTAAAAGTTGTTGGTATTTAATTTAAAAAAAATATGTATTTTTGGGCTTTTTGTTATGCGTATAAAACGTTTTGACTTGAGGTTTTTTCTTGAATAATTCTTAAATTTTGTGTTTGTTGCTATTAAGCCTAAAATGCTCTATACTACATAAAACCATTTCAAAGTCATTGCAGCTTATCTGCAATATGTCTTCTCTCAGAAAATTAATACAAAGCTCCCTATTCGTATCATAAATGAACTGATTGGGTTTAACTTGGCTTTAACACTGAATGACTCGTGAGTGCCTGAATGCCTGTCTTACTCAGATCGCTGTAGAGCTGCTGTTTACCCGAGAACAAGTCGGGAGAATCTGACTAAACAACGATATGAGTACGCCGTTATATACTTAGTATTCATTGAATCTGGCTTGTTGGACTTTTAACATTTTTGGGAAAATAACGAAATTTTGTAAATTGCCTCAAGTAAATTTCCTTTATGAAACGAAAGTAATGAAAAGTAATTAAAACCCCGTTGAATTAATAAATTTACAGTTTAAATGTTTCCGGATTTTAACTCTGACCAACCTATTTGGATCTACTATGAGTGTTTACGTCTTTTGCAAATGTACAAGAATATAAAAGAGGTATTTTTTAGCTATACCATAACCTTCATCACTACATAACTCTTAGAGTTAACGAGTTGATAAACTGCTAATCTTAGTCTACTTTACGAACCATAAAACATGCTTTATTACCAACCGTTCAGCTAATGTTCAGTGATGTAACTAGAAAGTGAACTTAAAGATTCACATTACAATAAAAGAGCACGTTATTTAACGGCAAAACGACATTCAAAAGACGGAAAAACCGAGGGTCGGAACATCTGCACATAAAGAGGCAATTTGGAGATTGCCGAGGGCGAACAACCGCCATCGAGAATTGTACTCAAATGTATTCAAAATTAAAAAAAAAAAAAAAACGAAAATATTTCAAAGAAATTCATTGCGGTAAAATAAACAAGAGCGGGTCGTTATAGACTGGCTGTAGTGCGTGCTCGGTGAGACAGCGAGGTTGAGGGTCGACGCATTGTGCTCAGTTACTGTCGTCGATCCAGTCGGTGCCTTCGCCGAACTTACCTCGTTTGAAGTTTCGGTCCATAGTTCTCACTATCTCATGTTATTTTAAACAGGTACCCTTTGTTGCTGCTCTCTGAAACATAAATGCTTTCAGTTGAAAAGTTTCGACTTTTAGTATTCTTCGTTCTCTTTTCTATAACTGTATTCAGGCTAACAAGGAGACAGTGCTGCGAGCATAACTTGCTCAGCTGGCTTTAGTTACTAGTTTCGTTTTTTGAGTGGGATTTCAGTAGTAAAGTGCGGAAATTCCATCAAAACTGTATGAAAGCTTCAATAATAATAAATATTTATATAAGAAATTTATTCAAATCATGTTGTAGATAGCACCTGAATTAGTAACACTACGGTCTTTAATTTTAGACAAGTATATAATCAAAGACTACGATGAGATCTTACTATTTAAACGCGCAATTTAGTCTTTCATCAATAAAAACATCATATATGGAAATTTATATTTTAATTTACATCAATGATCGTTGTCAAAGTGCGAATTCGAAAACTGTTACTTTTATAGTTTCCCGTAAGTCTTGTCCTCATAATTTAATATCGGTTTAAGTTAGCTTAGTCTAAGTTCTTAATCTTTAGCTGTCATTATGACAGCGATAACTCAAAGGTAATAAACTCGTGGACAAAATTAGAGGAACGCAAAAAAAAAGGTTTAATATCTCGTGTTATAATTATCATGCGTACTGGCCACATACATTAATATACTCTATGAAAATAA
>DWPT01003929.1:0-13795 GCA_018251895.1 Agathymus mariae mariae
ACACTAAACTTCACTACAGTTAGAAATTTACAGGAAATCAATATCAGGTAAGTAGGGGGTCTACCCAACACGGAAAACCATGGCAAGGGGTCTACGACACAAAAAAGTTTGGGGAACTCTGATCTAGATGAAGAAAAATTGTGGAAGTAGATAGACGGAAAAACAGACAATATGAGTGACATGTAATAGATCGGTAGTTTTTATTAGAAACCTAATCTATGTATAAAAAAATATATTGTAAAAATTAAAAAGATTTTATTTAAACCATGACAATTGATTCTAATAATAAATTCTAGTATAATAACAAAAAAAGAAGAAAAATTGCCTAATGAATTAATTAAGGTAATTATTTCAAAGACGTAAAGAAGAGTGACGGCGGAGATTATCGGAGATCTAAGTATAATTATAAACTAGGTGGCCCATATTCGCTTCGATGAATGCTTACATAAAGATTACCTTATCTTTTTAAAATTTGAGCCGCACTTGCCGAAATTTAAAACCCATTTTGTGTTCCTACTCAGGAATTTACGTGTCCGCTGCTATACTGATCGTAAAGGAGGCGTTTTTGCTTATTTTCGGCTCGACACTCGCAATAAAAATAACCATTGCTGTCTGTTTACTCTCCGATTGATTTGGGGACTGTGATAAATTAAACAGCAATCTTGCCCAAAATCGCTTAATATATTTTCTGCAACACGCGCGGTCTGGTGGCGCATACTTCTACTAGATACTTATACGTTCTAGATGTGTTCGTGACCCCCCTCCCTCGCCCGATCCAACGTCGTCGATTTGTTGAAGGAGACGTAACACTGTCTTATTCAACAAATAATTATTTCCAACTCAACCTGCTCTACCGATAACTTTATTATTACATTGTTTTAGCTTCCACTTATGAAAATATGAGCGAACATTTCACAGTCTGGATCTTTGACGACAAACTCATTTCCGTGGGATGGGAGCGACTCATTAGACGTAATGAGTGAGGCGCAAATGAGACCCGGCCGGGACAATGATTGCCGCAGGCGGTTTGGGTGGACCCATTCTCGACATTACCGAACAATTGAGCTAGGTTGAATCAAAATATTGCTAGGAGTTAAATTCCTGTTATTACTAATACAAATTTAATTTATTCCTTGCGTCGTTTAGTGATAACTCCTCGGAAATATTTTAGTAAGTTTTAATTTTATCTTATCTAAGGACGATAAAGCCTTTTCATGTTAAATACCCCGAGAACACAACGTGTAAATCACGGCATGTGCTGGTGTGAGGTATCATCGTTGTTTTTCTGGCCTGGAAAGAAACAAAATCTACTGTTAAATTGATTGTACAACTATGGATTTTAAGCACAGTTAAAATATTTACTTTCTTTTTGGGATACAAAAATTAATTATTATGTTTCCATTATCCTCATCTAAAGTTTTTATTTCATAACAGCGAAAGTGCAACGGCATGTCAAGCGTAAACGAGTCGATTGGGTTAAGCAACTTTGTGTGTGTGTCCGTGATCGAAAGGGTGATTGCCAATGTCAGCTCTTGTCGCAACATAATCGTCGTTGAGACATTTCAGAGGTATTTATGTGGCATAAGAAGTTCCGATACTTCGATTTCCCACAAACCTTCCACCAAAAGTAACATGATGAAGTGCTCTCTAGACCTGTAATTACGATGTAAGACCCATGGCCCAGAGTGGGACGGTTGATTGAGTTGATTTGACTTTCAAGAGGTATTTTCGTATTTCTCAGTCGCTAATTATTTGGTACTGCATTAGCGATCGTTCTTCCCTTGTCGCGAACAAATTAAATATATCAATCTGTCACTGCCAGAACCGGAAGTAAGAAAGAAACATGACTTTGATCCAACGACGGGCCTACATTTCTTGTTATTATTTCCATGTTTTTGTTTTTGACTAATGTAGTTATCTTTTGCTCGTTCCATCTTTCCTTTAGGATAATACACTTTTTTGAAGTTATACTCGTTAGAGCGTTGTAGGAACAATAATCAGAATGTATTTTCAACGCTGTAAATAACGATGAATTGTTAATGCGGAGTTTGAGTTCACTCTCAATATTTAAAGTTAGGTTTATCTTAATAAGTATAGCTAAGCAGTATTAAAAAAGCCTTTTTGATTCTGCTCACCTGCCGTAGACGTTTTCCTTATTATTTTAGACGTATCTTCCGAGGGTAAATTAAGTATGTAAACAAGTTAAATTGTATTATCTTAGTTTTTAACTATTTCTTTTTGTGTCTCTTCCTTCTGTTGTGATCTAACAAAGCACATTACTACATATCACAAGCGATTTTAGTTGTGTTCACGTATATATGTATGTATAGTTTGTTTTCATTTTTTCCTATACCTATATATTCATTTTCTTTCCTCTACATTGTTGGGCCTTCCCACACTTTCTTCTTTTCGCTCTGTCCTCTACCCAAACGTTGTCTGGACGAGATCGCTGGTTAGCGATAAGACTGCTTTTCGAATATCCATATGATGAGCCTGATTTTAGTATTTATTCCCTGTCATACTGACGGTGTACAATAAGAGCACTGTATTGTATTGTATGGTATGGTATCTTTTTTTATGGTAATAGCCGACAAACGAGTAGACGAGCCATCTGATGGTAAGTGGTAACCGTCGCCCATGGACATCAGCAAGATCAAAGGTAACACTGATGCGTTGTCGGCCAGGAAATGAGAAGAACGTAAGAAATAAAGTACTGGCTCTCAAGTCCCTAGCTGGAACACGACGAGTCGTTTGGCGGCTGACTGGAGCAGGAGGGTGGTAGCTAACCAGGCAGGCTTCACGGAAAGGTATCACCAATAATAATATTAACAACTTAATAATAAAATCTTTACGCAAAGCCCTACCACTAAGCAGGCTGGTTTCTGTCGCCTCTTACGACAACCTGTTCTGCCAGCGTGGGATTGTAAGGAGTATTCTAGGCCTCCCCAATACGGCAATATCGTGTCGTATCCTATCCTATCATATTCTATTCTATGTTCGTGTTTTATCGGGGGAAAAACAAAATTAGAATTAAAGTATAATAATAAGGATAAAAAAAATACGAGAATCTTTTACAACCAAAGCCGGAAATAGCCTCCATCCAGCAATGTGCTTAAAACTTGTTATCTTTACTTCTTTCCTTGATTCGTCTTAACAATTTTGTGATTCTTTCTTTTAAATTCTTTAACTGTACCCTTTTAGTACCGGGTAACATTATTGACGGCATTTTTGTTTTTTTGCTAGAAAAATTATTGCTCCCTTTACGCCGGCAGCGCATGGGCGATGCCTTTGGTGTTGCGGACCTCCATGAGCGGCAGTGTCCGCTTGTACTTCCGTTTACCATCTATTCATAAAATAGAGTGTTAATTTTTATGTGAATTTGCTTATTTTGAGAAAAAAAAACCCTAAAGCGAATATTAAAGAGGATTGTAATTGAAAATTACATCACCGCTCCTAACGAATTTTTTTACGGAGAATTCAGTTCACGTAAGTCTATTCCGTAACGTTCCATTCAGTAAGGAATCTAGCTGAGAACAAACAAAATTAAGAGGAAGTCTGTAACTGACGTTACTTCCCTCATTTTAAATAGGAATTCTATTAGAAACTGTTGGTGCGTAGTTATTATTGTTATTCTAACTTTGTAAAGTTTAGAGAAGCCGTCTACACATTATTTTCTGATTTTTTACTGCCATTGCAACTCTTTGTAGCAAATAATTCCTAATCGTGATTTTAATCTCTCTCATTGTGAATGGAAACCCGCGTCTAGCAGTAGTACAGAAGAAGTTCACATATCAGTTAGTAAAATAATTGAAGAAGTAATGGGCACAACATCATTTGATCCTATAAACCTGTTGCTAATAACTCTGTAAAGCTAGTGATCTCGCGTTCGGTTTCCAGCCGGGGCTGTCATTTATCATAGAAATGTTTGTAATGATCCATTCAACATGGAACATCACCTAATCAACATGGAAAACTACGAAACGAACTTGTATAGGATAATCTGTACGTCTTTGTAAAACTTCGAGGATTCAAGATTTTAAACTTGTACACATTCGAAGTGGTTGAGTTTGTAATGTCAAATCCCTCTATGTATTAAGGAGTTCCCGAGTAGTCGGAGACATGCTAATATATTACGTACGATATAATCAAGAACGACTTTATATCGGAAAAGTGTATATGTATGACGTGTCGGTGAAGATCTATAATAAGGTGCCATAGCTACTCAGACGCATGGAGAACATTAAATTATTTAAAAAAAGATATCTAATTTCTTGGCTGTATTGCGGCGGTCTAGAATATTGACCCCAGTCCCATGCTGGCAGAACAAGATATCGTAAGTAGCGACAGAAGCCAGCCTGCTCTGTGGTAGATCTTAAGGATTATATTATCAGCATTATTGTTAAGTCATTAATATTATTATTGGTATTATTTCATAAGACTCGTCGTCTTTCGGCTAGAGCCAGTGCTTTCTTTCGTTCTTCTTCTTTCTTGACTTCGGTGTTACTGATGCCCATGGGCGACGCTGACCTCTTACCATCATGCGGCCCGTCAGTTCGTTTGTCGGCTATTTACATAAAAATTATAATCGATAAGTGCTATTACTCACTGGACGATTTCTTTCGTGGGTAAACTAGGTAACTAAGGTAATATGGATGTTGACCATGAGCATTACGTGTTTAACTGACGAATTCGAGTAATGCCAATTCATATTCTAGTTATTATATAAAAACAATATTTTCATATTATGAGTACGTATGATTGATTTGTATTTTATTGCATTAATTAATCATAATATAAATTGTGTTAGACATTTCCGTAACTATTTTCGGTTAGTATAAGATGTACTATGATTATATAACCTTGAAAATCTTCTGTAAACCTTATACATCAAACAAATGAAATTGAAATCCTCTCCTGTTGATTAGGAGCTATAATAACGTGTTTCTTTTTTATTTAGGCTCAACGGTTACTCAAGGGATGATGACCTGTGGGAGGTGGAATGGGGAACAGCCTGTTTTCATGTGTTTTATAATTATAATAATATAATTGTAATTAACACTCATAAATAACCGTTTAATTTTAAACTATGTTAAAGTATTATTTTTCATATATCGATCTGTCGACTTATGTTAAAAACAAAAATTACTAAATGTGTATTTACAGTACACAGATTTGAAATTTCTCCGTAACCCAATTCAGGAGAAAATTCTGTGTGATTCACAGAAAGGTAGAAACGGGCACGTTACGAGAAAATCCATAATAATTCGGTTTATTCATATATATCATATATCCTTTTTTAATATTTCCATATTTTCTTTCAACTATTTTAAGATTTCAGATTAATTATATTGAAACTGATGTTGCATTGTCCGCATGCATCGCTGAAAAAGGTTCCTCACATTAATCCTGTATCCACTACACGTTTCGAAAATGCCCAACTCGCGTCACGAGTGTTCTACCCTTTCACACGACCATGCACCAGTAGTATCGTCAAATATCCGTCCAATATAACCGTCCAATATGTGTACAATATCTATGAACGTTTACAACACTTAGTGACTTAGTTTCACTCCGAATATCTGTGACATACAAATCAATATACAATTGAAATAGTTATTGTGCAATTTATAGCATTACGTTGTGAATTCGAAGGCGACATATAGTTATACATGGCATTACTCTATGTTAAGACCCTTGCGCCTTCGGGATTATCGCACGTCGCTATACCCAATCCGGGCCACATTGTCATAGCCTTACAAATCTAATACTTAATACTGTATCTCGCCCTTCCAAAATTGCACAAGGGAGAGGGTCAAATAGCTTTAAACCGAGTTGTGCATCTCGATCCTCGTAAAGTAACCGTAAACTGGCCGGGTGATCGGTTTGTAGGTTTCAAGAATTATGTCAACTTAAATTTATTATTACAATTAACTTTATTCTACTAGACTACGGGTTTGTAACTTAATAAAACTAGACAAAGATTGTCACACGATGAACAAGCAGCATTTTAATTGTGGGAAAATATATTTCGGTTGTTAAAGTATTCTTGATTGATTGTGAATGGTAATCGACATGTCTCGTTAATTAACGTCGAAACTTGTCGATATATTAGTCCGTCAGAAGATTTGGCGAATTTGCAGTGTTGTCCGCTCCCTATTTCGTAAGTCTCTGATGCTATGTGATATAATGAATTAATTATTTTTGTATCAAGTTTTAAGTATCTACATTTTGATATATACAATATGTCGTTGAACATATATTTGTTCGTATCAGACGAGTGTTAATCCTTTCTAAAAAGTCAAGAGTGAAATTTTGGAGTGCCGCGATGCCGTGGAGCCGTTGAGTCGCTTCGCATTTAGAATCAATTGTTACTTTTACAAATCGTACCCATGCTTTATTGTTCATTTTATCAGGCGTTTCACGCTTACCCCTTGTTCAAATAATTTTGAATATAGAGGTTAGTGTGGCAGCAATGTCCAATTATTTTTTGTCTGTATAATAATTGTGTAATTTTTTTGTTGTCTGTGGTTGGCATAATGTAAAAGATGCATTTACTTTGTAAGCCCTTTTCACTTTTTGCCGCTCTCGTTGCGACTGCTAAAAATTGTACTGAACCAGAAAAGGTAATTACAGTTCATTTAAAATGTCTCGCGTGTTTTATTATACACCCCTTTTTATTCTTGTCTGCCAAGATTTTTAGATTTCTATTAACTATTTAACTACAAAATCAGTCTAAACATTACTCTTGACCGTGAGCCATTTTTAAGATTTTTTACAAAGTACTAGGATATATATTTATTTTGACCCATATTATATTATATGAGTTTTAGTATTTATTTTGTATAAACGTGTCATTATAAGTTATACTTATTTAACTCGTACTGAATATTTTCGTAGCTATAGAGTATAATTATGAATCGTGTATTTAATAACAATAAAAAAGGATTATGTATTCCACAATAACACTTCAGTTCGTCTCCCAAACACATTTTAATCATTGCTACTAATGGACATTATAAGAGACAAGTAGCGATTTATTCGAAGGCGATCGAAGAAAAGATGGCCTAAATACATTAAGGTTTTATAGAAGTTAGGACGGAACTTGGAACAAGCTGTCGCATCGCGTAAATAATTTATCGGGCTAATGGAAACACAAATTGTTAGACGGGGCTAAAACATTTTAAATTAATTCTTTTAGTTAACATTTGTCTTTTATTTAAAGCAGATAACTTTATGTTAATGAATAGGCCAGGTAATTCTCTTGTTATTTGTTACAAACTTACTTTGCATATTTTATGTCAATAGCCGACAAACTAATTGGGCCACCAGATTGTAAGCGGATACCGTTGTGAAGGTAACGCCAAAGATATCACGTACACCAAGATGGAACCGGTCACCAATCCTCACATGTCAGGCTGATACAAAAAGATACAGTGGATATCTATATGTTAAAGTTACCTACTAAAAAAACTTAAAGCTCCCAGTTTCAACGCTCTCGGCTGGACATTCATGAATTAGTCAATAGGGAGAGTGTTATATTGAATAGCCGTTTTGACCCAATTTCGTCGGGCGTGTAATGACGTTTTTTCCACTATTAATATAACACATTGAAACACACTTGTGATCGACCGAGTTAATCGAATTTCGGATAATTGAATGAAAATTTCTTGACTGCTTCTTAAAACATTTTGGGTAACTTTGGTCCTACTTAGAGAGCAATCGTTATGTCGCGGATGGCTTCATGCGGTATAAGTACTCCCGAAACTTAGTTTGGTTTACACTAAATCACAAAAGCAGCGTGGTTGAGGATGCATAGTTCACAAGTCGACAAACAATCAGCCACCTTACGGTAAGTGGCCACCGCAGTACACTGTAACATCAAGGACATCGCGTAAGTAATGAACTAGGATGGTAAACGATCTCCAATCGAAGGTGTCATTGTCTCAGTGAACCGGTGCAGCAGCGGCTAAGCAGTGAACCAGTGCAGCAGCGGCTAAGCAACGATGGATGGAGCACCTTATGAAACATATTTTCGAAGATATGTGAAACCTCTTAATCGACATTTGGTTAGTACGTTTGATTATGGCTTTTTCCCCTGTCATTGTGTGAAGATGCCGAAAAATAAGCCCTGTAATGGCAATTATCATTCCATCCATCAACTAGCACAAGTCCAACCGATCCGTAGCCAGCTAAATTCTAATTCTGCGAGCTATGTCGTATTACCAAGCAGCTCTCGAAGTTGAGTCAGAATTATCTTTGAAAAATATTATCAGTATTCAGGAACAGTTATTTAGGACTATGACCATTTTGAACAGTATTAGATGACAATAATACTTGGTATGTGTAGTTTACGATAAATATTCTTTACTCAATAAACATCTTGCTCGTTTGCATGTCTGAGACCGAATGCCAATCGTTCCTGTTTGAGCCGACTAACACAATCCCCTTCTTCATTGTTGCTTGTTGAGTGTGATTTGCTTGTTTCTTGTTTCTATACCCAAGAAATATGGCACCATCACTTAATGGAACCCATAAACTAATCACAGCAGATTTTTTCAACAGATGAGATTACAGACGAGAAATAAATTTTAGTACTCTAACAGTCGGTAAATGTATTTGCTTACGAATTTAATCTTTATTCAAAACTTTATTGCACCTTTAAAAAAACTGGTACAACTGGCGAACTTACTATTAGAAGCATTCTATTATATCAGAGACAGAAATGAAGACAGAAATATTCTATATTTACAATATTTATTTATTCATTACCCATTTTAACACCCATTTATTACACCTAGTATTCTATACCTGGGGCTCATTGTAATAAATACGAATTAATCTCACTCCAATACCTATTTGTAGAGCGATATTTGGTCGGCGGTTAGTTTGATAGGGCGTTCCGCAGCTGACAGATGAGATAGATCAACAGTATCACAATAGTAAAACCGATACCTTCTTGGTACAATACGAATGATTCACAGATAGATATAAATTGGCAATCTATACTGATAATCAAATTGTAAGGGGTCGAATTCTTTACACGAAAATCTCGAAGTGGGCAGACTTTGTTTTAGGGATCTAAACATATTTTCTGGAGTACTTGTCCATCTGTTCACGTATAAAATCTGAACCACTCAACAGATTTAGAATAGTATGAACTTATTTATTATGAATTAGAGGATAGAATACTTTTTTCTGGGAAATGGATCTGAACCTGTGAATTTTGCTAAATCGAATCGAGGGGGAGTTAATGATTAATTTTTATTTACCAAGTTTTTAACATGTATTGACAAAGTTAATTTTTCTTTTAGCCTCGCACATATTTAATACCCTGTTCAGAAAATAAAATGTGGGTTGCATTTAATACATAACAGGAACGATAACTCATTTAAAGTGCATTAGAACTGGTAGGTATGGTATTTACCAGGTGCATCAGCCCTAACTTTCTCATTTCTGTATGCAGGTATAAATAAGTATGAAACAGAGGTTATTTTATAATTTTCAGTGCATTCTAAGAATTTGGTACATTAAAGTAAAGTTATTTATTAAATTTATCATTTGTTAATACATACATACATAATTGATCCTTGAAAAATTATAACATACACAAACTAAAGTGTAACTGTTCCGAAATGTAAAACAAATATTAAATAAAATTGACGTCAATTTACGTTTATGAAACGGCATTATGCGTGATAAAAACTTTTAAACAAGCTCATTTGCGTCTATTCAGTGGCATAAACGGATCTCAGTGCGACGCAAAATGACACACATGCTTGTTGGAAGTAAAAGCTCATATTTCTCTCACGTTTCTCAAAGCTTTTTTATTATAGACGGCACAGAAATTAAGTAACTAATTGGTTACTCAGCACCGTTGATATTTATAACTCCTAGAACATTCACAGCCCACTACGACCAAACATACTTCAGCAAGAGTCGCCAGTGGTTTTGGATTAAAAAAGTTTTCTCCATGAATTGCAGTGAGTTCAAATTCTGAAAAATCTGTGCCGAACTCACACTAACATTTCAGATTTGAAATTTTGAACCTTTCTTGGCCATTGTAAGCGGTCGTAGAGATTTTAGTTTGACAAGTTATTTTTCTTCTTACTACAAACAAAAGTTTTTTAATCTGCTTACTTCCGCACGAAAAAGTAAAACGGATGGCGAAGGGTCCACTAAAATTTCGAGATTACAACTTTTAGGTTCGGATAACAAAACAATGAAATAAAACAAACAGATATTTTTCAATACAATTTGCTTAAATTTGAATTGCTTGCTATTTGAAACTTTTATTATCATGAATATTATACATTTTAAATGTAATGAGTACTCACAATTTTCGTTAATCTGTCTGGTTATGAACTAGAGATATTCTCGGTACTTATATAACAACTATTTTGTTACACAAATACACTACACACTTAGATCCAAACCACTTTTCCGCTATGTGGCAAACATTTTGTTTTTTCAGTGAAGTTATTTCGTACGTGCATACAAAGAAAGAGAACCCACTGAACCAATTTAGGGTTCTAAAATTTGTTCGGAATTCATCTGTTTAAGCGGGATCTGTAATCTCATGTGTTCACAAAACTTGCTGCGATTAGTTTATGGGTTCCATTACGTGACGATGCCATATTTTGTGGGTATAGAAAGAAATAACAAGGAAATCATACTAATCTATTGTTGGCGTAATTTTTATGGTTACAAAAAAACAATGAAGAAAGAGATTGTGTTTGTCGCTGGGAATAAAATGTGTGAGCATTCAGTCGTAGGCAAGGAAATGAGCAATATGTATAAATTATTATTTTTTCACAAGAGTGTAAGACACCCCTGACAGAAAATACTTCTGATAGCTAATGTTTAACAATGTATAAGAATAATTAAAACGTAAAACGTTTGTTACAGTTAATAAGATGAAGTGTTGTTGGCAAATATTCATATGTCATGTTAATATGTACAGTAACATTATACGTATTATTATTAATTAATTAATTAATTAAAATTTGCTACAGCTCAAAGGCTTAAAATCTAATTTACATGCCGCTTGAGTTTTCATTTCTTTATCTTCTCCAGCATAAAATGTACGTCTAGCGAAATATCAGAACACTTTAATTCAACTAAAACATTTTATACTCACATTATGCATTCTCCGGTAAGGCGTTCCATTTTCTTTGAGATATCTATTAAAGAGATGCATTTTCTTTTCGCCGCTAATGTTATTACGGCAGCTCTCTTCTGGATTTTGCTTCAATTCTAGCAGCCGTCAAGGATGCGATGACAACATTTTGTCGTTATTATAGTGTGTTGTATTCTCACTCAGTGTTACATGCATTAGTTAATAGGTCCAGCTTCAACATGATTTTACTTTGCTTATCGAATTTGAAGTTTTCGAAGTTCCGTGGGATAATCCGGACGATCCTTTTATAAATATGATATATCTGTACAATACAAATCTATCTGTACAATACAGTAAAGACGTATAATTTTTCACATTTTATCACATTCTGATGTAAAATGAGAATCCAGGTTGTTCAGATTAGCCGGACTGTTGTGAACATGTGTTTTTCGATTACCGTACCACGACTCCGTAGTAATAATGAAGGGAGGTCCCATTTCAGATAGTATTGTGAACGCAAATGGAATCCTCCTGTTATCTCGCCTAACGAAATGATACCTCGCTTTGTATGCACCTCTGTTACGTTGGCCTGAAAATGTAACTTGTTGTTAGTTCATTAGTCGTATGATCCAATTCTCTGACAGCTGTTTCTGGTCAAAACCAGTTAACAACAGTTTTTTAAATAAATCCCACTAACGGTGTCGACTTTTGGCTTTGGTGAAAGTTATCGATCTAGATAACAGCAAGTAATCTGTCTATATGACTTACTTTTAGTAATATGAGGTACTAGTGAATGTAAGTTCCAACTTCATTATCTGAAGCTGGTCATATTTACCCACGGGACATACCCGGACAGGAATGTTAATGGACGTAAATTTAGTTTTCGTTCCTAAAGAGGTAACTTAATTTAAACTGTGATTTGAACTCTGGTCTACTGCACGTGAGCCCGAATTGAAAACCTATTGATGTACAAATTACAGATTGATTATCACTTGTTTCAGTGAACATAAATATATCAACAAAATCTCCATGCCTATGCTATGTTCTCAAGAGTGTACGAGATTTGCTTGAACAATATAGAAATTCAGGTCTGGGTTTTAATCTTTAAATTAGGGATCTATGCTTCTGATATCCGAAATAAAAATATATCCGAAACCGTAATCAAATCCGACAAAATGTATCGAATAATTTCAAATAGGGGCACAGTCTCAATAACAGTAACCGAGATCGGTAAAATATTATTAATATATCCGTATCCAGATCCAAAATTACATATCCAGAACATCCATAGTTTAGATAGATACCAGGTGTAAAACATTTTAACAGAACTTCATTTAGCTAAAGATAATTAGTAACTCCTACACTAATTGGTACGGCAGCAGCATGGAGAGATCAGGAGACGAGAAACCATAAGTGTCACGAGAGGGTCATGCGCCAAAGTGGGGTGCTAATGTTAGCCATGGTGATGTAATAGTAATTCTTAATAATTTTACTGGTTGATAATAATTTAATTTTGTTTGGTAGGTGAATACAGACATACATAAAATGAACGGCGTCACCGAAATTTAGCCTCATAAAAAGGCTCTCCGATGTTGTAATCGAAGCACGTAAAAAGCATTTTACGGTTCATTTTAGAAAGCTTCCTCCATAGTTGCTATCCTGCATAGTTACTATCGAGGTTAATCTGGGTGTTACAGAGCCCAACAACCATCAAGACGAGTGTTAGGTGCTATAATGTCGTTCGTTCTTTAGCAGGATATACCACGAGTACAATAGGTTTATTTAGAGTGAAAAACAGATAATTTTGAAGGCAGATAATTTTAAGGCGTAATTAGCCGCTTATAGCTAACTTAAACCCATAATAAAGAGTTGGGGTTTAGCTTAACTATAAGAGGTCAATTACGCCTTAAAATTATAAACTACTCGCTTATTTTGCATGCTCATCAAATATTTCTTAGTGTAGTTGATTACTTATTTATATTGTATGACATCTAACTACATCCTACTCCAAGCAAGTACTAAAAGTAATATCCTACGAGCGCCGTATTTCGTCGGTGACAAAGCTATGAGTGTGCCTGAGAGAGTAGGTGCTCGAATTCATTACTGCGTCCTCCTGTGTTTACATCTTTGCGTTGTGAACACGCGAGTGACAGATTGGAATTTTGACGCTGTTACATTATCTTTTTATGTTGGACGACCCATATGGCCTCGTACCGTTATATAAATATACTTGATGTAATCATTATGTAGCCAGGTGGCTATTGGGAAAATAACTTAAATTAAAAAATATTAAATGATATGAAAACTACGTTGATTATGGAGCTGAATAATATCAACAGCTTTACATTTTTTAATAATACTTTTAATTGTAACTTCTCTTTTAAATCTTTTCTTTTATGTCAATGTCACTTGAAGAACTTTGAGCTGAATTCGAAATCATCTTTTTCTATATAAGGTCGTCATAATAATTACATTAAATAACGTACCAAATAGTTTCAGTGTAAATGTAAAATTAAATCATTAAAACTATTATTTTTAGTACATGTGGTTGGTACATTGGTGGTTTTTATTTATTTATTTATTTATTCTTCGTTGTTAACCTTAAAACTAAGTTACAATGGGCGGACTTAATGCCTGATGGCATTTTCCACCAGTCAACCCTTGGCGAAGGTTAAAACT